>CM032455.1:30288576-30309392 GCA_019049505.1 Pachyrhynchus sulphureomaculatus
AATGTCGAGACTGGCCCTGAGTGCGCCGGTTTTATGTACTCGGGGGTGTTTCTATTGGTCGGACGGATCTGGCCAATAGAGGCTCGGCTTTGGCTGCGCGTTGTCGGTCCTGTGGTTCTTTGTAATGTTTGTGTTGGTGAAGTAACATATGGTTGAATTATTGTGTCTCTTGGTTGGACTTGGTACTGGGATAGAATATGTTTCCAAGAGTTCGGTAAACGTTGGCTATCATCCCGATTATTTAAGTTGTTGGGCCTCTTTTCTATTTCTATGGCTTCTTTGATTACCCTAGTGGATAGGTTATTACTCAGTAATCAAAGAAGCCATAGAAATAGAAAAGAGGCCCAACAACTTAAATAATCGGGATGATAGCAAACGTTTACCGAACTCTTGGAAACATATTCTATCCCAGTACCAAGTCCAACCAAGAGACACAATAATTCAACCATATGTTACTTCACCAAACACAACATTACAAAGAACACAGGACCGACAACGCGCAGCCAAAGCCGAGCCTCTATTGGCCAGATCCGTCCGACCAATAGAAACACCCCCGAGTACATAAAACCGGCGCACTCAGGGCCAGTCTCGACATTCAACGCCAAGACACCGACCAGTGATCAACGCTTTGAAAAAGATGGATGAGATTCCATCGAAACGTCAGCGAAACCGTCCATCAAGGGACTTCAAGCTAACACGGGATACCCGAAAAAAACCATTACTACATTTCACACCCGTGAGAACATTCGTCAAAAACATATATATATATATATATATATATATATATATATATATATATATATATATATATATATATATATATTGTAACACCCACAGGAAGCCCAGAAATCTCAAAATGTGCTATTTTTAAATTATTTTTAATTTTGACATGAGTAATATGCAGAGAAAAATGTCAAATTTCAGTCATAAATATCTCTAAAACTCCTTATCTGCAACAATATCGACTTATCACGAGTTATTTTTAAAAAAATCAAATTCATTTGGTCCATAATTAAATAACTGAGTAAGTAAAAAGGAATCCTTTTAAAAGTCGGTCAATTATTCGGGCACAGTTGATATTCTCGGAAAATACTGGACAACAGATAAGTAACCTGCAATTTTTAACATTTAGATAACTTATAAATTCATATCTGCCAATAACATTGCAGTTAGTTTTACGAGGATGTGTTTTAGCCAATTTTAATAAACTACAACTGATTCCCTAGGTATACGAAATAACAATAGGAATGGATAAATATTTATAGTTATCGACGTGTATGGATAATTATTGAACTCACCTTTTGTTATTCAAAATATTGATAACACAGGCCAACATTTTTCAAACCCTGAGACCTGACTATACTTTTTCGAAGGTTTTTGGTGCACTGAATCCAAATTCGAAGAAGAATTGCCCCATCACATCAGGTTAGTTCAGATATCCTAACCTAAAAATGCAAGAACACGATTCTTTGCTATATTCAGGATTATATTACACCGCGAATTATTTTTTCTCCACAAAACTCTTCCCCTTCAAAATGCATTTTGAATTTTTCAGAAATTTTATTTCTTCTTAGAAAAATCGTCCGTTGAAATTAATTAGTTTGTCGTTTTTCGTTACAACCATACCAAAAAAAAAGTCGATCGGGCAGGCGAGAGCAGTATAATATGACTTTTGGGACGCTGAATTCGAATTTGTCGCTTAAACCCATCGAGTAATGGTTTGTCCCTAACTTTAAGAAAACTTTTACTCATTATTCGTTCTGTTCAGAGCTACCTATCAACCTTTTTTTTTTTTCAATTTTCATTTTTCATTTTTTTTCAAACTCAAAGTTGAATTTTTCACCTTTTTTATAAAAAACATTTTTTGGAACAACAAACTTTAGAAAAAAGAGTTTCTTATAAAAGTGCTTTTCTGCTGTATTAAATTTTGATTCATTTAGTTATGTTTGGTTAAGACCTTGGGATGTTTGCCATTATGTTTTGTCAAATATTGATTCCTTTAAAGTCATTTTGTTAAGAATTTGTTACGTTTGCCTTTTTATTGTGTCACATTTTAATTCTTTTAGGGTTTGAAAAATGTAATATCTTTTATCAATTTTCACTCGAGGCCTGAGGTTATGTTAATTTCATTTACCTTTATACTTGTTTTGGGGATTAAGAGTGTATTGTCTTTTACCAATGAAGTATTGAAGAACGGAGTATTATCGAGAAAATTTTTTTAAATAAAAGTTGTATATTTTTGCTAGAGAAACCTGATGCTGTCATAAAAATATGGATTCCCACTTAAAAAATCGAAGTTGACCTTGAAATGACCTTCAAAATGATCTTCCAAGGTCATCACAATTATATCATTTTATTGCTCCTTTAAATTTTATCTGAACCTTTTACTAAAAAAAAAATTAAGAAGCCTGGTACATTAAAATGGACACCATGTATGATAACAAATAAACAATGTTGCTACTAGAAAGATTATTTCTCCGAGAAGCAATAAGGTATCTGAAAAATTCAATATACATTGTGATAGGGAAGAGTAGTACTTTTATATGACGCAACGAATTTTGTGGAGAAAAATTAATTCGCGATGTAATATAATCCCAAATATTTATTTATTTATTTATTATCAACGGTAACACCATTTCTACAAAAAACATCGACAATATGCAAGAGAAAAAAAACAATGTGAATTAACAATATAATTAAAGCTAAATCTAAAACTAAAACTAATAGGTCAAAAATGCAGGGTATTACAATCTTAATTAATCATTTTAAAGGTAAACAGTACTTGACATATAATACCAATGGGAAACTACCCGAAAATTAAAGAAACTCTATAGCGAGGTCAGTTGCTTGACCATATTTTTGAATCGGTGTACTGGGCCATCAATTGGCAAATTATATTTATCAAAATTACGCTGCATTCTACTGATTGGACTATGCAAGCCATAGTTTCTGGTGACATTAGCTGGGTAAAAATAACGACCTGGTGCGGGTACGATGTACGGTATGAAAAGATAATTTACTAAGTAAGTACGTACAGTCAATATACCCATTTAGTAGTTTAAATGAGAAATGTAGTTCAGCTCGCATTCGTCTGTCCTGAAGACTGCACATATTTAACAATCTTTGTACCAGGCCATAGTTGGTATGTCCCTCAATTAAAGGAATTTTCAGTTTAAAAGAACGGATACGTAAGAATTTTTTTTTGGACACTCTCCAATATTTATTAATATGGACATTATAAAAAGGAGACCACACCGGGCTTGCATACTCCAAAATCGGCCGAACGTACGAGCAATACAATAAGTTTAAACACATTACATGAAAAATCGGCACTAAATCTATCAATAAAACCCAAACACCTACCGGCTCGCTGCACCACACTCATTTGATGGCCGATGAAAGATAAAGAACAATCAAACATCATACCAAGATCCCTAATCTCATGTACCCGTTTTAAAATGGTTGTATTTATACTATAATCAAACTGCATAGGACTTTTTATTCTGGAAAATGATATACAGGAGCATTTATCAGTATTCAGACTTAAGCCGTTTAAAGTTGCCCATTGGAAAAATATGTCAACATCCGCTTGCAAAACAAGACTGTCCACAGGACTAGAAATAATTTTGAATAATTTCGGATCATCGGGCAAACATGAGAAAGGAAGTATTGGTCAGGAAATCCCTCAAGTCATATAGTGAAAAACCGTTTTTTTGCATTTTTAGGTTAGGATATCTCGAAAAACTGAAGTGATGGTGCAATTTTGAGATTCGGATTGAGCGCACCAAAAACCCTTGGGAAAGTATACTTTGCTCTCAGGGTCTGGAGTTTCGTCCAATTTTGTCGGCCTGAGTAATTATCGATAATAAGTAAGATACAAATAATTTGCACCTCTGACTTATATAAGCCTAATTTTGCCCTCTATCGGGGGCTGTTTAAGGCGACATACCTATAAACAAATTGGTCAGCAAGTTGTTAACAATTACCGCTTGACAGCGCTTTATAGGGTTCTACCCAAAGTATATAAAAATCAACATAAACTACGAAAATTCAAAAAAGGTCATTTTTCAGCAATTTTTGACTATCCTCTCATTCGCCAATTCATTTCAGGAGGCGTTTCACCGTATCAGGGTTCTTCAGCTGACCTAGGATCAACGGAAGAAGAGAACAAAAAATTACTAGCATAAAGAATAAATAAGATACAAATAATTTACACTGGCTCATACAAGATCTCAGCTAAAGAAAACGTGATAGGGTGTAACGTGTAACTTTCTGTACTTTTAATAAATATTTTATTTATTAAATAGAAGCCGTTATTTGCCCCTTACGAATATCTTAATTTTTGAGAACGGATTGAGTGGATATTAATACTGATAGAACTAAAAAATTAGACATAAGCTAGCTCATTTCTGATAGAGAATATGGATAAGAGATAATTTTTGTACGTCTTTTGGAAATAGTCTCTATGCTTGTTAAAACTTGGCTGTACAGATTTGGGCACCATTCATTTTAGGATAAAAAGAATCTAAGTTCAGCTCAAAAAATGAAAAAATACTGAAGAGTTATTTAGTTGTTGAAATAAGATTAATTTACGTATAGCCTATCCTAAAATATACGATCCTGTTTTTTGCCGTTTTAAGTGGGCAATATAAAAAATTCTGACCTTTTGTTTATGATGGGTTGCAAAGATGGACTTAAGAATTTTATTCCTTAATGCAAATAAATAAAATTATAAGTGTTTTTGGAGATGTTTATTTATAGATATATGTAAAAACAAATGGATAAGAAGTACACATATACAGTTTGAATGAATGGGATTTACAAGAGGGGACGTATTGTATAAATAAAAATATATTTTAACTTAAGCCTAATTCGGTTTCAGTATCACTGTCATCAGCTGAGGTAATTATCAGTGGTTTTATATTATTTACATAAATATATGAATCTTCAACTTTAACAACGTGCTGAATGTAATTCTTCCAGCTTTCACAAAAGTATACCATTTATAACTTTTTTTACTAATTCAACCACTGACACGTTTAAAGTAGGAGAAAGATTTAGTGCCCTTATTTTTGATTTAACTTGATGTCAAATATGTTCAATTGGATTTAAACACACAATAATACGGAGGCAGCCGCGAAACAGCGTGTCTCATTTTCCCAGCCATAATATCACAAACATATTTCTTTTTTTAATTTGTAGTCTTCCAAACCTTCCAAAAGTTCACTTTTTTTATAACTAAAGTCAAAATAAATGTCATTTTCTAACATATATTCCTGTATTTCCGATTTGGTGTTGGCTGCATTAGGAACCTTATTTAGTAGGCGACTATGGTAACTTGCATTGTCCATAACTATAACACTCTGTTCGGGAAGATTTGGCAAAAGGGAATTTTGAAACCAATTTTCAAAAAGTTCCGCGGTCGTATCTTCGTGATAGTCCAAACTAGAATCTTTTATGTTTTTTTGCAGATAATAGTAGGCAATTTGAAACCCAGCCCTTTTCAAATCCAGTATGCAAAATGGTTATTCGTTTACCTTTATTTGAAGGTGCGTTAGTCTGACATTTTGTACTGTTGTCGTCAACCCACCCTTTTTGCACAGTGTCATGGGTATCGAACCATGTTTCGTCAAGGTAAATTATTGGCCAATTCTCTGACCGATACTTTCTAATTTCTTGTAAATAAGTATGTCGCAAGATTCGTAACCTTTGTGACTCCATCACTACTTGCCTTTTGTCGATTTTTCGGAACGTGAATCTCATTCTTAAGAGAATTCTGTGGATGCTTGATCGGCCACAATGTATATTAGTCCCGTCCTGCACCAGTCAATTTAATTTTGTCTAGTGTCGGCACCAACTGCTTTTCATACATAGAATATATTTTTGTCCTGATGACGTCTTTTTCACAATCGTCTACATGATGCATTTGAAAATCTTTCCGTTTTTTCCTGTTCCTGAGTGATGGTTTTCCTCCGATACCTTTAATCATAGAAATTGGGGTTTTGCTTCGTTCACTGGTTTCTTTCAAAGCACTTTGTTTATTCAAATTTCTTGTTACCAAACTTTGTTCACTATTTGTTTAGCATCAAGTGATAAATAGCCACTATTGCAGTTTTCCCACGGAAGCCACATAATTAAAATAGAACCGTTACGTTGTAAGTAAAACTAAAAATAATGAAAAGTATCTTTCGACTCATAATGGGGACCTGTGGTCATTAGGCATGTATTATCAAATACGTAAAGGGCTTCAAACCGGGTTGCCAGGTAGTAAATATATAAGTAAAAGTAGATCCAATATGATTGCAGGTGCAAGTGAGGGCGGTATACAAAGCAGGTAAAATAAAAATACGTTTATCCTAATACCTGGCAACTATGCCCAAAACCTTAAAAGGGTCGTTTATTGCCCCATTGAAAAAGCAAAAAAGCAGGATCTTTTATTCCCGAAAGAAAGAGCAGGAGTTTAGTGAGACACTACACATTTAAATAAAAAAGGGTATATTAACAAAATAAAAATTCCTAATTTTATTACACTCTTAAAAATTGCTTCTACTAAATAAAAAACCCTTAAGCTAGAAGAGTGTACACTATGGCATAGAGTCTTTAATTTATGATTTTTAAGTTTTTAAAAAAGGCTTGATAAAACACAATTTTAAAAGTTTTTGAAATTAACTCCGCGAATAACACGTGTAGTGTAGTCGATAGAAACGCCCTTGTTGACAGGAAGTGAGATTTTTAGACTGGTGTGCTTATGACTTACGGATTGGTTTCTCCTCGAGGATAGTCGATGGAAACGCACTCGTTGACAGGAAGTGAGATTTTTAGACTGGTGTGCTTATGACTTACGGATTGGTTTCTCGTCGAGGGTTTTCCATAAGTTATTCGGTCTCTCCTGGTGAGACGCTCATAAAAATATTGTCCCAGCCATCACCATCCTAGTTTCATTTGGGCTGCTAAACACTTTTTGACCCAAAATGACTGAGGATGAGCAAGATATTTCAAGAAAGGAAAAAGCTTAAATTAGAGAGCTAGAAACTGTTGCTGCACTACTACATCACTAACAAACACTCTAGCGTGCTGGAGAAGAAAGCCACTAGGGCTTCATGGTCGAAAAAAGCCACTACCGCCTCATGATGGAAAAAAAGCCACTACGGCATTCTCATGGAAAAAGCCACTACCGCATGGCCGAGGAAAAAAGCCCTTCTCAATTCGAAATGGCTCCTTAAATATCTTCGTCCCTTCCTTAAAGTGACGTCTTAATGGCTCACTTCCGGGCGAAAAATTAATGCGAACTCAATAAGTCAAGTCGGCAACACGCGTTACACACTGCCGGTTTAAATTAAACTGCATAAAAATTTAAAACTCTGTTTTAAGCTACACTGCTCAAGAATTGAAATCACTGCAATAAATATAAAAATGTAATAAAATATAAATTATAGGGAGAAAAACAGTGTCGTAACATGAACTTAAAATCTAGGAAAAAATGAATGTTACAAGGGCAAAACGCGTCCTGAGATAGATTGGCGGATGAGAGAACAGTCAAGAACTGCTGAAAAATGGACTTTGTATAATTTTAGTAGTTTATTAATTTTAGTTATCGATAAGCTTCGATATATCGAAAAATTTCCCATCCCTAGTACAGGGAAGTATTTAACTAAACTAATCATTGCAAATTACAATGAAATATTGAAAAGATAATAAAAATACCTGAAGCCTAAGCACTCTTTATCATTAACAACCATTTAATATTATTAATTTCCTTATAATATTAAACAAGCAAACGAAATGAAACACGAACATACAAATTATTTTAATATAGATGCAAATTATACAGGGTCTCGCTTTAATTACTACAGTTCGCCTACTATTATTAATGATTGCCCATAAAAGAAAGAATACGTATCTGATGCGCTAGTTAAAATAATAGTTCATCTTCTCTACATGTGCAGATATTTTCAAGAACTTCCGCTTTTTTATTATGCAATTATGGGAGGGAATTCATACACCGTTGATATTTTGATGAACCAGGATTGATTTATGGGTTTCGAGTAGAAATTCTTGAGTTATTTTAAGTGTGTAAAAAAAGCAGTTATTACAGTCTGTCTAGTAAGAACGTGACCGATCGTATTCGTATTAAGTTGTCCAATCGTTTCCTGCATCTATAATCATCTGGCATCTTCGAGGTATGCTATCGACGAGATTTTCTACATACTCTGCTAATTTTTCGAATATCGCGAGTCAAAGTCCTCAGAGTCTTTCTCTGAGCTCTCTCTTTACAAAGGACGAAACGTTTTTAATAGGGTTGGCGTCCGGAAATTGTGAAGACCACTCAAGTATCTTCTCGTGAGCCCAAGCGAAACGATTCGTGATTTTTTCGCCCAGCAAAGGTTTCTTCAGTGTTCACCGGAATTTAAGATCATGAGCACGAAGATATCGAATGGTGTCATAGGACACATTCAAACCCGATCTTCTTAATTTTGCCGCTCTTTGATGCACGGCCAATTTCGGGTCCTATGAAAACAAAGACACGATTCGTTTTTTGACTTTCGAAGTGACTTTGCCTACCTAGCCACCTTTTGGCAAGTCGTCTACATTCGTCTCGTTAAAACAATTTACCCATTTCTTTACAAACGATACCAGAATGTGTCATTTTAGGCCCCTTTGGATGAGAACAAAGCGAGACTGCCTCGACCGAAGCTCAAACAAATGACTCATTTTAGATTTTACGCGAGTTCGGAATCGACTGATACTTTTGCTAAAATGCGTCCTAGTTCCCTCTACCGATTTTTTGTTAAATCGCTAGAATCGCATCTACCAAAAATGAATTATCGCGGACACGTTCTTATTTGACAGACTGTATGTAGCATTTTCCGCTTTTTTATCCTTACGTAAATTTTTTAAAATCAATAGCGAGTTTTTGCACGGCTTATTTTGGCAGGCTATTGTCTTTATCTTTATTTGAAGCATGCGCAATAGTAAAGGGAAGAAATTAAATATCATGATATAAGGAGCTGTTATCGTTATTTGAAACATGCGGCCACCGTTTGAAGCTTACGCAGTATTGAAACAAAATAAGAGAAACCTTTATTAAGGATAAGGACTTCCCTTATTTAGGAACTTATAAGAGAGGTTATTTAAAGTTTGTTATTCTTATCGTTATTATGATATAGAGAGATTCTACAAGGACCTTTATGAAAGTAAAGTAGAACCACCACCAGACAAAAACGAGTCAGTTCGAATACGAGTAATGAATGAAGGATCTGAAGATATTCCCAACCTCACAAAATACGAAATACCTCTTTTTTCCATTCTTTAAATAAAATGGCAAGAGGAAGAGCAGCAGGTGAAGACGGCGTACTTGTCAAAATGTTGTAACAGGGCAGAGAGCCCATATTACATATGCTAGATATATTGTATAATAAGTATCTTGATAAATGCGATGTACCTCGAGACCGGGATAATGCTGTGGTGGTCCTGCTCTTCAACAAAACAGATAAGTTTTATAGCGTCTAGAAGCGGGACCGTGAGGCTGTATTTTGTAATGTCTCGTTGCGGCGTTATTATGTATAGCCCCAACATTCTTTATTTTTAATAAATATTTTATTTCTTAAATAGAAGCCGTTATTTGCCCCTTATATATATCTTAATTTTTGAGAATGGATTAAGTGGAAATTAATACTGAAAGAAATTAAATATAAGCTAGCTCATTTTTTTTTTCTGGTAGAGAATATAGATAAGAGATGATTTTTGGACGTTTTTTGAAGATAGTCTCTATCGTTGTTTAAAACTTGGTTGTAATGTTTATTTTTTTTGGACACCATTCATTTTAAAAAACGAAACTAATTTCAGCTCAAAAAATGAAAAAAACACTAAAGAATTATTTAGTTGTTGAAATAAAATTAATTTACGTACAACCGTTGCGTCCTGAAAGAAAGAGCAGGAGTTTAGTAAGACACTACTCATTTAAATAAAGAAGGTTATATTATTAACAAAATAAAAATTCCTAACTTACACT
The DNA here is from genome assembly GCA_019049505.1 of Pachyrhynchus sulphureomaculatus. NCBI lineage: Eukaryota > Metazoa > Arthropoda > Insecta > Coleoptera > Curculionidae > Pachyrhynchus > Pachyrhynchus sulphureomaculatus. The sequence continues at coordinate 30,298,589 of CM032455.1, forward strand.
CTTAAAAATTACTTTTACTAAATAAAAACCCCCTAAACTAGAAGAGTGTACACTACGACATAAAGTCTTTAATTTATGATTATTAAGTTTTTAAAAAAAGGTTTGATAAAACACGATTTTAAAAGTTTTTGAAAAAAAGTTTGTGAAATTAACTCCGCAAGTTACACGTGTTGAGTAGTTGTTGGAAACGCACTTGTAGATAGGAAGTGAGATATTTAGACTGATGTGCTTATGACTTACTGATTGGTTTCTACTCGTGGGTTTTCCATAAGTTACTTAGCCTCTCCTGGTGTGATTCTCATAAAAATATGGTCTCAACCATTACCATCCTAGTTTCATTTGGGTTGCTAAACACTTTTTGACCCGAAATGCCTAAAGATGAATAGGATATTTCAAGAAAGGAAAAAGGCCTTAAACTTGAAAGCTAGAAACCGTTACTGCACTACTACATCACTGACATGAACATGTTCCCAATACCGGCTATACTTTACAAGAGAAAGCTAGTGAATTGGGAAGAAAAATAGAGAACAGCGAGTTTAACTGTTCTAGAAGTTGGATTGAAAGATTTAAAAAGCGACATTATATTAGTGGGGGTAAGATAGTAGGAGAAACTGCAAGAGTGGATATGACTGTTGTTGTCCAGTGGTTGGCCAATGTATGGACGGAAATTCGATAAGGTTATGAATATGTGGACATTTTTAATGCGGTTGAAACGAGTTTATTTTACAAGATGACGCCTGATAAGACATTAAAGTTGGTCGGAATTGTGCTGGTGAAAAATTATCAAAAGTAAGGATTACTGTGTTGGTAACTGTAAATATGTCTGGAACAGAGAAAAGAAAATTATTGGTGATAGGAAAGTCTGCCAATGCTAGGTGTTTTAAAAACAAATATTTACCAGTAAAGTACAAATCAAACAGTAAAGCCTGGATGACATCAGAAATTTTTAAAAACCAACTGACGAATGGGACAAAAAATTAAAATTCACAAACAGAAAAATATTACTTTTGATTGACAACTGTCCAACGTATCCTGAAGTTGATCTACAGCAAATAAAATTGGTTTTTATGCCTCCAAACACAAGTGCAAAGCTCCAGCCTATGGATCAAGGTGTGATACATTCTTCAAAATGTCATTATAGAAAGATTTTACTTATGAAAATGTTAGAGACGATCGATAAAGGTAACATTTCTTCTGTAACTCTCTTGAACACTATAAACTTTATCGATATGGCTTGTCAAAGAGTCAGTAGAGAAAGCAATGCAAACTGTTTTAAGCATGGCGGATTTTTAAGGAAGGAATGTAGATATGACTCAGATGACGAGCTACCGTTGACTCAGTGGATTGAAAAACATCGAGAAGATCCTACTGTCTAGAATTTGTTTACGATGCTGACATTCAACAAAGTACAGTGGAAATCGAGATAAAAAGATATTTAATCACTTTAATTTTGAAGAATATGTATGTGCTGATAATGAATTAATGACGAAAGAAATATTAATTGATGATTAAATTTGACATCAGTGAGTTCTGGAAAGATTTTAAGCGATAATAACGACGAAGAAGAGTTTGGAGAAGGAGATAATATTTATGTTTCATCCATTTCAGGATTGACTAAGAAAATGACTGAAACTCGCAATTTTTTGGAATCTCGTGAAATTGCTGAACATATATAGAGTAGTTTTTGTGACCTTGACAATTATATAAACACCATTTCTTTTTCAAGTAAAATTGTACAAACGAAAATTACTGATTTTATTGTATAAACTACGTATTTTAATGTTTTCGTTTATACTCGTATATGTACCAGCATACATAATAAAAACTTTAGTGTGACTTGTATTATTTTTCTTTGTATATTTTCTTTTAATTTAATGATTATTATTATTTATTTTTTTAAGCATTAGCGCCTAATCTAAATAAAAAAGGAGGGAAAAATGATATTCGATTTTATTTCCTGTTTGTAACGAACTTCGGATATAGCGAACCATTTTTATATATATATATATATATATATATATATATATATATATATATATATATATATATATATATATATAATATATATATATATATATATATATATATATATATATATATATATATATATATATATATAGCCCCCAAACTTTGATGTTATGTGGTTAAAAATAACGACTCAACAAGCCACAAGGTTTATCTGTATCCTGTATCGACCACCAAGTGATACCAATTTTCGAACACTTTTCGCTTCTCTTGCAGACACCATCGATCATTTACAAAGTAACTATCCAAGTGCCGAAATTGCCATCCTGGGCGACTTTAATGTCCACAATATCAACTGGCTCAAATATTCAAATACTACCGACGAACAAGGTCGTGAAGCTGAATCATTCTCAATCAGTTGTGGCTTAACTCAGCTTATTGACGAACGCCAGTCTTATCGATCTGTTTTTAACCACCAATCCGGAGATTTACACGGTCACCGTAAATCCGCCGTTAGGTTCTTCCGACCATAAACTGCTTTCGACATCGAGTATCCTGCCAATCAGTGACAGAGAGGCGCCTAGGCCGCGCAAGATTTGGCACTACAAATCTGCTAAATGGGAAGATCTCATGGAATACTTTCGAACTTTCCCTTGGATGGACGTTTGTTTTCGATTCGATAACCCATCTGACTGCGCCAGGGAGGTCTCCGATGTTATTTTGGCTGGTATGGAGGCTTACATCCCTTTTTCGAAGAAATGCTCCTCCAACGGCAAGCCTTGGTTCGACCGAAAATGCAAAGAAGCTGTTGCTTCTAAACATATTGCCTACCGACAATGGCGTGAAAATCCTAACACCCGTAAATCGAAACATCTTTGTTCATGCCCGGAACAGATGCAAGGGAATTATCGACGAAACCAAGGAGGCACACAATCAACGAATTAGAAACAAACTTCTCGCTTGTCCCAACAATTCCAGGTCCTTTTGGGCAGTCGCTAAGGCAGTTAGTCAAAATTTTACCAAATCCACCATACCACCACTCACACGGCCAGATAATTCCATTGCAACCACACCTGTTGAGAGAGCGAACTTGTTGGCTGAACTTTTTGCTTCACATTCTACTGTCGATTTCCAAGGAAAAACACCACGTACTATTCCCATATTGCAGTCAAGGATGCCCGATGTTGTCTTCAGACAGCGCATCATAAAGCGTATTTTAATGAAGCTAGACACCAAGAAGGCTTCTGGCGCTGACGGAATACCTGCCATAGTTCTCAAAAACTGTGCAAGCGAACTAACACCAGTTTTCTGTAGACTTTTTAACCTATCCTACAGAAAGGGAATATTTCCGTCCTGCTGGAAATGTGCCACGGTTCAGCCGATACCTAAAAAAGGTAAGAAGACCTTGCCAAATAACTACCGACCAGTTGCACTGCTTTCAATAATATCGAAAGTCATGGAAAAGGTTATCAATGAGCATCTTCTAAAATATCTTGAACGATTCAATATTATTAGCGATCACCAATATGGTTTTCGTAAACATAGATCAACAGGAGATCTTCTGACTTATGTAACACATGTTTGGAACAACGCAATTGAACACTTTGGAGAATCTCGAGCGGTTGCTCTTGACATATCCAAGGCATTCGACCGTGTTTGGCACGATGAACTGTTGGCTAAGTTGCGCTCTTATGGTATGTCTGAAAGGTTCTGTTTGTGGCTCTCATGTTTCCTCAGAGAGCGTTCTTTACGAGTGGCGGTCGACGGATTTCTTTCTAACACCCTCACTATCAACGCTGGTGTGCCCCAGGGCTCCATACTGTCTCCTACTCTCTTTCTTATTTACATTAACGATCTGCTGGAAAAGACCGGGAATCCAATCTATAGCTTTGCAGATGACAGTACGCTTGTCTCTTCATTCACCTTGAACGCTCGGACATCGGCTGCTCAGGCGAATGTCCGCAGACAGCAGGAGGTCGTTCAACTCAACAAGCACCTGGAAGAAATTCTATCTTGGGGTGACAGTAACCAAGTGGAATTTAACGCTACAAAAACCCAAGCGGCAGTTTTTTCTAAAAAAGTTAACGTTGCTGAACCCGACATAGTTATGTCGGGGCACTCCATTCCCCTAGCATCGTCGCTCAATTTGTTGGGCGTTAGTTTGGGAGCAAATATGTCTTGGCATGAACATGTTGCAGGCATAGCAAGGAGAGCTTCTCAAAAGTTGGGAATATTATTTAGAACCAGAAAGCTTTACACCCCACAACAACTGTTAATTCTTTACAAAGCCCAAATTCGACCAACTATGGAATACTGCTCCCACGTTTGGGGCTCCGCTCCCAAACATACACTGCATTTGTTGGATTCTGTTCAGAGAAGAGCGGTCCGTCTGATTGGGGACCCGGAATTGACCGGCGGCCTTGATTCGCTGGAACATCGAAGAACGGTTGGCGACTTGAGTCTGTTCTACAAGTATTTTCATGGAAAGTGTTCGAAGGATGTAGCCCGCTTAATTCCTCCCAAAGCGGTGCATGTTAGAAATACACGTCGCGCTGGTGCTTCGCATCCGTATGAGGTTCAGCTTGTTACTCCGCGTACAACGCTTTTCAAGCAGTCTTTTATATGGAGAATGTCATCCCTTTGGAATAATTTGCCCAGCGCTGTGTTTCCCACCGAGTATAATTTACAGCGATTCAAGAACATCGTGAATCGCTTTTTCCGCACTCGTGCCGCTCCGGAGCGCTTTAGGGACTTCCCTGCAGCACGTGACCAATAAAAAAAAAAAAAAAAAAAAAAAAAAAATATATATATATATATATATATATATATATATATATATATATATATATATATGTATATATATACATATATATATACATATATATATATATATATATATATATAATATATATATATATATATATATATATATATATATATATATATATATATGTATATATATATATATATACATATATATATATATATATAAATATATATATATATATATATATATGTATATATATATATAAATATATAAATATATATATATATATATATATATATATATATATATATATATATATATATATATATAAATATATAAATATATATATATATATATATATATATATATATATATATATATATATATATATATATATATATATATATATATATATATATATATATATATATATATATAGTCTTCACAAGCATCAATGATCTCACCAGTATTTAGAATAAGTCTTCCCCATTTTTCTCCTATACACAAATATTTGGTTTTCTTGCAATTAACTGTTAAATTACAGTTTTTTATAACATTCAAACAGTTTTCTTTTCATAAATTCAAGGTCTTCTTTGTCCTGAGCATAACCACTTGATCGTCGGCAAAATGTTGAGTGTACAAAGGTATTACGTCGGTCAGCTGTATTCCTATTCATGCACTTTGCCATCTCTCCAATGCCTTAATTAGATAAATTTTGAATAATGTAGAAGACAGAAAGCCCCCTGTCTGACCCCCTTTGTTACAGAAAAATTTTCGGAGAGAATGTTTCCCAACTTAATTCGGGAACATGACTGCTCGTACAGCTGTTTTACTGCTGCCGCAGTAAAGCAGCACAGTAGAACTTCAAAGTTAACGGCATCAAAATAAGACAGGTAAAGAAAACACGAAAAATATAAATATACAAACATTGTAGCAGCTTCTTTTTACAGAGTCCTACTGGCGCTCAAGAGTTGCCCTTATAACGTACAGAACGGGTTCTAGTTGTAAAAACGCTACTAGTTAGGGCTTTTTTCTTTATTTTTTATTATTTTTTTTATCGTTCATCTCCTCACCTGAGTAGCGATTTTACCCTTGTTCATATCCAGAGGATATCGGCGAGGATGTCGTAATACCCGTCGACGTTGTCCAAGTGTTGAAACATACATTTCTTGTATTTCACAGCACCTTTTAGACAACGCGGTAATGCTGCCACCGACGTTATTGCATTTCTATGGACAACTACTACCTATGTATAGCATTGTTGACTATCTAAGAAAGTGACTTAGCTACCTATACCCATTCAAAAATGGATTTAAAATTTTATTGTGATATATTGAATAATACACAATATAGTAACTACACAAATATATTAAAACAGTGTATGTACAGTGTCCTCTCGTACATTTGTTACAATTTTAGTTATTAATTAATATCTAGTTCCATTTCGCTATCGCTACTATCTTGCAAATCAATAATAAGTTTTTTTACAGGTTCTAAACTATTTATATTTATGTACATACATCTATATTAGTTTTCAATTTTTTTGACGTGTTGAATACTGTTTCTCCAGTTTTGAACTGTTACATTTTTGACTTCTGTCTTTATCAACTCAATCACACTACTTTGTAAAGTGGATGTATTATTGTGAGCACGTATATTAGACTTTATTTTATGCCATATCAACTCGATCGCATTAAAGATACGATAATATGGTAGATGTCGAATTATTTTGTGTCCTGCTTCCTTTGCAATTTTATCACAAACACATTCCTTTGAAAAATTGTAACTTTTTAAAACTTCTAGCAATTGTTTTAACTGTATAACTTTCATGGAAATATATGTCACGTTCGCACAAAAAGGCTTGTATTTCCTTTTTCTACTGGTAGAACTTGGTATCTTATTCATTTGCCGACTATGATAGGATGCATTATCTATCACAATACAGCTATTCGGTGGTATATTGGCATTAATTTGTTTTGAAGCTAATCTTCAAATACTTCAGCGGTTGTATCACAGTGATAATCCAAGCTGGAATCTGAAACATTCTTGGCTGCTAGAAATAGACTTTCTGGTATGCCGCATATAAAATAGTTATTCTTTTACCTTTATTTGATGGAGCTTTGGTGTGGCATTTTTTTGGATTTATCAATCCATCCTTTACTGAGTGTGCAGTGGGTGTCATACCAAGTCTCATCTAGGTAGATTATCATTCAATTTTCCGATCTAGCTGTATTTATTTTTTCAAGATATTCCATTCTGAGTTATTGTAAGTGCCGTGATTCCATTATAACTTGCCTTTTGTCTATTTTTTTGAACAAAAACCTCAAACGACCTACAAATCGCCATAAAGTTGTATTGGAACATTTTATGTCACAACTATCTTCGGACAGCTTCCGTGAAAGTGACAATAACGTAGGAACTTTTTGTTCTGCATTCATTTCATAAATTTTACGGCGGATTAAGTCTTCTTGACACAAATCAATATATTTCAACACACCTTTGTCTTTTCGTGTTTTTTTAGGCGCTATCGAATTAGTTACAATTTTCCAAACTGTACTTTCAGGATGCTTGTTAAAGCTGATGTCTCGATCAATGAAAAGTACTTTTCGTGGCCTCGCTCCACTAACTTTAAATAAACACTTTTGCCTCAACGGGCAAACATTTGCATCTTCTGATGGAAAGGGCTTCGAACATTTTAAGACACTATTGAACTTTATAATACACACTATTTCAGTATAATACTGCAGATAAAATGAAGAATATTCTTTATATTTATAAACACGAAGTAGCCAATAAAATGTAGATTGAAAGGGAGGTGTACGACCCTGTTACGGTCAGGTACGTGCAAAGATCCTAACGAACGTTTAATGTTTTTATTGCGTCAATTTGCCAAATCATAGATCTTGAAAAATACTATACGTGGCCAGACTAAATATACCTAAACAACTTAATAAATAAGTATACTGCCTTCAGGATTGAATCCTCGACCTTCTGCACCGTAGGCAAGGTACGGAGCCAGAGGCGGCCACAATTTTTTTTTTTATTTTGGGCACTACCTATCCTTATTCAGCAACCATGTTTGCCTAACATAAAAATAGGAAATGTTAGGACCTATTAACGTTGTCAAAATAACCCTAATTGTGGTGTCACTATACTAGACAATAAAACAAAGAAATTAAGATGAAATAAATCATACATTTATTTCTATATATTTACATATTAGACTTGTAATCCAGTATAATACTAAAAAATATTTAAATATGAAACTGTGGTAGAGTTAAAAGACATATATACAATCCCACTACTATTTACGTCTTAAAAAGAAACAGTTTTCAGATTAATAAAATATTACTTAGCTTAAAAAGTTCCTCCTTCACTCTTGATGAAAGAGCTCCTTTATTTAGGCCGATGAGCTAAAGTCTTGGTAAAAGGACTCCAAAGAGGACTGGCAGAGAAATTGAAAAAACAGAAGAATATCCGAAAGACCAAGTAGCTGGTATCAAAGAAGATTTGAAAACCGCTTGATAGAGAAAACTATAGCGGGAAGGAGATCTGGTGGTAAATATTATAAAGAAAATAAATCTGTCTCCGATTATTATTGCAAAGCTGCACGGTCTTCGCCTCGAAGAGCTTTTAAATACACCGTATTCGCCAGATTTGGCTTTCAGCTATTATTTTTTGTTTTCAAACCTGAAAATGTTACAACAATGGTAATATCACTTTTCAATAGCGTCCTCTAGTGGTCAATTGTAAAAACTTAAAGGTTGGCCCTCGTATCGACCACTTCCCATGAAAGTGCTTATAAAGGAGACGCAAGTCATCAGCTTTTCTTCGATGATCTAAAGAATCTAGATTTCACATCTCAATGGCGCCATCTAGTGTTTGTTTGTAAAAACTTAAAAGACGGCCTTCGTATAATGAGGGTATTAAAAAGTTGGAAAGTCGTTGGACTAAATGTATTAATTTACAAAAAAAAAAAGAAAAATTAAAAAAAAAATTGCCCTCGTATGTTCAACGTCAATCAGTTCCCAAAAGCGCTAATAAAAGCGACAAAGGTTAAAAAAGTACACATAGGCACACAACCTAACTAAAATTATAACTTCAAAACCCCGTTGTTTATAGGTTTCAAAACATTTATATATAGTATATCAATTTATTTTTGAAAATGTAACGATGAATTACACCACATATTTAGCTCCGCCACTTAATGTTGACAAAAACTCTGTTGTGTATACATGTAGTTATGTGAAGCGTTAGATTCGGTATAAATTATGAACCTTGCTCTGCTTTCCCCTACAGAGTTTTTGTTTAGGTTATTAGATCGACTGCGTAAAAATTATTCGCAGGTGCAGTTACGTCCGCAATCAGCTGCATAGTTGATCTAGATTATTTTATTAAATTTCTTGGATTATTTTATAACATCGAGCTGTTTTATTATTGAAATAACTGCATCTCTCCTATTATTGCGGTCATATCTCTTCATGATGCCTAAATGAAATTTCTGCAATGTTTTAGTGTAACGAGGCTGTTTCACGAATCACTTTTTCATGGTGTAATTGTGCAGAATAATTTATTATTTAAAATCGTTCTGAAATCAGCAAGAAGAAATAATTTTCCTTGAAAATCGTCAATAAATGAATTAAGAAATGTAGTTTGGCTAAAAACTATATATAATTATATACTTAAAATATTATATTTAGTTATAAATATATATATATATATATATATATATATATATATATATATATATATGTATATATATATATATATATATATATATATATATATATATATATATATATATATATATATATATATATATATATATATATATAAAGGGTGATTCACGTAGAGGTACTTTTTTTTAAATAAAAAAAAATGAATAAAAACAATTTTATTTTATAATCTTTATTATCATATAAAAGAACCATTCTTTACAATTATTTCTTAAAGATAATTTCTTTCAAATATTGTCCGCGACTACGGTTAACAGCGTCCATTCTGAAGTTCCAATTTTCAATGACGCGTGTGAGTATTTCGAGTGGTATTTGGCCAATGACTCTAGTAATATTGGCCTCCAATGCCTCAATTGTAGCTGGCTTATCCATGTAGACTTTGGACTTTACATAGCCCCAAAGGAAAAAGTCAAGAGGTGTGATGTCACATGATCTAGCCGGCCAATTCACTGGTCCAAAGCGTGAAATGATCTGTTCGCCAAATTGCTCTCGCAGTAAAGCTATGGTTTCACGGGCTGTATGGCAAGTGGCGCCATCTTGTTGGAACCAAATTTCGTCGAGACCACGGGCTTCAGTTTTTCTGGCATCAAATAGTCTGTTATCATGGCGCGATAACGGTCACCATTCACAGTAACATTCCGGCCGGCCTCTGTTTTGAAGAAATATGGACCGATTATTCCACCGGCCCATAAACCACACCAAACAGTTGTTTTTTCTGGATTTAATGGTAGCTCTTGAACCTCTTCAGGTTGTTCATCACCCCAAATACGGGCATTTTGTTTATTCACAAACCCATTAAGCCAAAAATGGGCCTCATCGGTGAACAAAATTTTTCTCGAAAACAGTGGATCTTCTGCAAGCTTGTCAAGAGCCCAACGACTAAAACGGAAACGATTCGGAAGGTCGGTCGGCTTCAGTTGTTGCACTAGTTGAATTTTGTATGCTTTTAAAGAAAGATCCTTACGTAAAATACGCCAAGTTGTTGAATATGACAGGCCAAGCTGTTGAAAACGGCGACGAATCGACACTTCACGGTCTTCGCGTACACTCTCCGCTACCGCCCCTATATTTTTTTCACTACGTGTTGGATGTGGTCTATTCGGTCGAGCATTATCCAATAATGAAAATTGGGTCTCAAACTTATTGATGGTAGAACGAATTGTGCGTTCGGTAGGCCGATTATGTGGACCATAAGTTGCTCTAAGCGCCCGATACACATTCCTCGTAGAACGCCCATTTTCGTAATAAAGTTGAACAATTTGTAGACGCTGTGCCGGGTTAAGTCTTTCCATTATGAATTGTCAAACACTACTGAACAGGAATGCCACTTCAGTTG
>CM032455.1:30309492-30365006 GCA_019049505.1 Pachyrhynchus sulphureomaculatus
TTCAATAGATGCTACTAACTAAACATGACCTCGATACGCGCCGGTGGTGCCATCTCTCGGACTTTGCACGGACTTTTCAAACCAGCCTCGTATATATAACCATATTTTGCTAATGAAATACTTTAGTTTTGTTCTCCGCATCGAGCTTTGTTTATTACTGGTGAATCTGCACTTGTTGCATGATTTTTTTTCCTCTTCTAAATATTGGACAGGCCCAAATTTGATTTATTTTTAAGTAAAAAATTATAATATTAAATAAAAGTTGACTTATGGATACAACTATATAACTAATGGTGGTTTTCATCGAAGGACGGTTAAAACTTTAAACTAGTGGACAGGATTGGTTTTGATCAATGAAATATTACCGTTGGTATCATAATTACGTATATGCATACGAGGGCCACCTTTAAGTCGACCACTAGATGGCGCTATTCAGATGTCACATTACCATTGTAAAATCTGACATTTGTTATTGTTAAAACAATGGTAGCTCAGTAATTGTCCGAGTAGTTTGTTTACAGCGAACGTTTAAAAAAAAAACAGTTTTGTGAACAAATGGAAATTTCACGTGAAAATTTTCGATGATTTTTTACGATTTTAGTAAAGACCTAACTCAACAACAATGCATCGAATCGCTTCGTTCAACTTTTGGTAATGAATCACCATCAGAAAAGACTGTTTACAGTTGGTTTGCTGAATTTTGTCATGGTCGTGCTTCCATCAGCGATTAATTTCGTGAAAGTCAACCAAAATCGGTTATTGTTCCAGAAAACATCGATGCTGTGCGCAACATGAATGAAAAGGATCGGCATGTGACTTACCGTGAGATAGAGGCTTCTTTAGGTGTATCGAAGACTGCAGTACGTTCGTTTCTGAATGAACATTTAGCGATGAAAAAGATCGATGGATTCCGTATAATTTAACAGAAACTTAAAAAGAGATTCGTGTCAATTGATGTAAGGAAATGCTCAAAAAATTCGACCAGGGACATGTAAAATCCGTATACAATATCGTAATAGAAGACGAAACTTGGATATATTCGTACGAACTGGAAACTGAGCAACAATCAACTGTTTGGGTGTTCCAAAATGAACCGAATCCAACAAAAGTGGTTCATTTGCGAAGCACTTCCAAGAAAATGATCTCTTGTTTCTTTGGTTATACTGGATATGTTGCAACCATTGCTTTAGGGTCGAAAAACAGTTAAGGCTGAATGGTATCCAATAATTTATTTGCCAGAAGTCATCGATGAAATCAGGAAAAATAACCGAAAACTTTGCATCATTCTTCATCATGACAGTGCCAGCTCTCACACCGCACGTCGCACAGTGTCTCGACTAGTACAAGCTAGCGGGACAATATTATTTCTTCACTTATTTCAATTATTTATGTATATTCCAGGTATCTTAAGCTATTTTAAGAAAAAAAAATGTTGAAAAATGTGTACTGTATGTGTATTAATCGAAATATGTAGTTGCAAGACGGAAGTGGTTTACTAATGTGTCTCATTTGTTCACTATGGTCGCTAATTGTTCTTTAATTAGCTACATACGTCTACCTACTCATTATGTGTGAAAAGCACAATCATGTTTGTTTACAAAGAAATTTCTAGGAAAAAAATAAAAATCATAATGATAGTACCCACATTTATTAATTTACAAAATATTATTTCTTTTAAAATAAATTAGTACAATAACAGTATCTATATATATATATATATATATATATATATATATATATATATATATATATATATATATATATATATATATATATCAATTATTAAATAACTTATATACTAAGGCATGAATTATAAGCAACTACAACACACAATAAAATAAGAATAATAATTACAATAAAAAAATACTTAAACCTACTAATCACCATCAGATGAGTCGTCATCACCGCTCTCCCATTCAGTAGAATATTCAGAGAGTAAATAATCCTCCTCATTTAATTCGTGATGATGACTTACTGATGGTGTTTCGGATGGCAATGAAGGTGGGATAATCAACTGCAGAACCTCCTATGGCAAAGAAGTAAATTTTCTTCGCGGTAATTCTCTATACGAGTTGATAACAGGATCAGACGTAATTAAAAGCATTCTCAAAAGATCTGTATTTGTGGCAATACGTGACCGCTTCCTGGTGTGTCGTTCACGGAATCTACGACAGTCTTTATTTCTTGCCTCCTGGGCTTCTTCGGAGAGTTGTCCAATGGGAAAAAGAAAAGACTTTATAACTTCCGCGCTGTGTACAAGAATTTTATGCACAGTAACGGGCATGGAATACCACGAATACAGATCAAGGTATAATTTTCTAGTATCAACACAAAACTTTTCGAATTCTATATAATTTATGTCATATCCCGATGACAAAGTTCTTCAAATTACATGAAATCTACGAATAAGGTTTACGTCTAATCCTGTAATTTCGCTGCTCAATTCAGCTTTGGAAAAAAATCTACGTGCTGTTTTTCCATCGTTTGTGTTACCATACCCAGGTTTTGGTTTATCTACGATGAGACCCATACGATCTTTAAACACTTTTTGTATCTCTTGTGAGCGTTGCTTCACAATAGCTTTGTCGTTATCTCCCCTGACTTGCCACTTTTTTATTTCTCAACGATAGCTGATGTGAAGCAAACATTCAAACGTGCGGATCCATGCATGTAAAGTAGATAAACCAAATGCAAGGCGTTCTTCGTTGCTGGGATATTTCTTTGACTTCTCGTTCATAGTAGACGGGGTGGGCACCGCAAATATAACACTTTTGTGTTGAACTTGTGTCTGTTAAGGCATTGCACACTTTGCCATCAGTCATTGTCAACAACAAATCGTGTTTAACAGAGATTTGAGATCCAGCAACGTTACATATTGTTGGAAAAGCTGACTTACTTCATCTAAAATTTTAGAAGTTTCTTCTTTCGTAAACTCTTTTGTCTCCTTGGCAAAAATAAACTTAGTAGGACGGCAATATAAAGTAGAGGAAGGTCTTGGATTTTGCCAGATCACAGTTTCGCCATCAAGCAGTCTCAAAGGGACAAATGAGTATACGAACAAAATTTCGTCTGTAGCGTTAGTGTTCTCAAATTTCTGCTTATACGTGCTATGCCCCGAACTCCCATCACAGCCCCATTTGCTTACCAACGTATAATATGAACGAGGTAACACACTTCTAATGACTTCCGTCTGAGCTTTAACTAATCGTTCAGCCGTTTTATCCAAAATCGCGTGAAGTTTAATTTCAGCTCGAGATTCAGTCACAGAAATATATTCGTCAGAAGGACAACAAGAAGCTTTGGACTTACCTAAACTATAAAATGATGGATACACTTGATGTCCCGCTTTTATTGACCATTTTCCTGTTTGTTTATATGAGTGAGAAGTCGATTTCGAGTCCACATAATAAGCTAAAGCTTCGTCTGGTGTTAACTGCCGACTTTGTTCAGAACACTTATTCTTTTCTCTAGTTTCACTGACCACGACGTTATGGATCTGTTTAGCAACACGTCGATGCCCTTCTTTTCGAGTAGCTAACTCAGCTGCTGTAATAAGCTCACTTGCACTTCGCGATTCCAAAAGATCTTCTACTCTCCGTCTCTTTGTTTTCGTTGATGAGTCTTCAAATGATTTTCTGGGTCGCCCAACGGAAAGAGCCGCTGATGATGTTAAGTGCACGGCTGGTTAACACACATCTTTATTTCGATTCCGGATCCCTCTAACCAATCTTTATGTTTAATTAGAAACATTTCTTTGTTACACTTTAAAGAAGTCCACTTTTGATTGAATTTTGCTGAAAGGCTTGATATTTTCATTTTGAGTCGTTTTAGAGAATCGTCAGAAACATCAGACATATTGAATTTTTCACTTATATAATAAAAAATGCCACTGTTTCGTTCAGTTTTGTCATGTTTTAGCCATTCTTCAAAAAACTCCATTTTCGTCGACGACTCGTTCTGAAAAAAAATAAAATAATTTTACTTTCGGGCCTTTTCGGGGTCTATAATATATATGAATCTGTGCCTGAATGTTGTAGGTATTACATATAGAAAAATCTAGGTGGATATATGTGGATAAAAAAAGTTGCTACTTTTAAAGTTTACAATTAATGTAAAATTTGCTGGATTTATCTATACATTTACAAATTGATATTACACCAAAAGTATACATATTTTTTATAAAAAATATAAGTCATAATAGAGTACATACCTTCAACAGAATATTCCATCACAAAAAAACTCGTTTCACTTTGCTACCAATTTTAAAATATGTTATCACAAGTGTGCATAAAATGCAACTGATTTGCAAATGGAAATGACCTCTCTTATAAGGGTTACTTTGACCCCCTGATAAGATACCTTTATGAGGTGATAAACAAATTAATTCTTGGAATTCGTTAAATGGGGGGGGGGGGTTGTTTACAAGTCGTTATCAGTGGTTCCTGGAAATTACGTCATGAATATTGTCCCTCTAGCATGTTCTTGCCGAATGACTGTGTGTCGGAGAAGAACATTGAATTAATATCTCAGTGCCCGATTGCTTTTTTTTTATTTCCGATTGTTAAAAAAAAAATGCGTGGACAGCGATTTTCATCACCTCAAGAAGCTGTTGAATCTTTCCAAAACCATGTTTTGAGGTACCAACTTCAGAGTGGAAAAAATGTTTTGAGAATTGGTTCGAACGCATGCAAGAGTGTATAAATCTCAAAAAAAAAAATTTGAGAAACAATAAAACGTTTTGTACCAACATTTTTTTTTCTTTCATTGTTTTTGTAAAAACTTAAAAGGTAGCCCCCGTATAACCAGTATATTGCTAATGCCATAACGCAGGTTTGATCCTGTCATCGAGCTTAGTTTGGAACTGTTGAGTGATATAATCAAAATGTGAGTAAAAAAATCCTTTTTATATTCTAAACACAGAATATTATTTATCTGAAAATTTATTTCATTTATAATTCTAAAAAAGAAATAAGATTTAAAAATTTATCAGAAATTACATTCTAAGAATATGCATAAGTGCATTTAAACTGCACTTGCTAAGATTTCCTTAATCTAAGTATAGTTCTGCAGAATAATCAGAATAAGTTTTATAAAAATAGGTTAGGAAACCAGAGCAGAACAGTTGCATCGCAAGTCCTAAATAAAGTTTTTTAAAAAACGAATCTACGAAACAAAGAATTTAACTCATATTTAAATTCTCAGGGTAG
The DNA here is from genome assembly GCA_019049505.1 of Pachyrhynchus sulphureomaculatus. Lineage (NCBI taxonomy): Eukaryota > Metazoa > Arthropoda > Insecta > Coleoptera > Curculionidae > Pachyrhynchus > Pachyrhynchus sulphureomaculatus. The sequence continues at coordinate 30,314,700 of CM032455.1, forward strand.
TTGTAACTAATTAACTGACTAATTATTTTACTAAATTTAAAGGAACGTAGTCATCAGTCTGCAAGCTTATTCACCGACAATTTAACACTGAGATATCAACAACTAAATAAAGATATCAAACATTCTGTTCGTGAAGACAAAGACAAATACCTTAATGATGTATACCAAGAGATAGAACAACATAACAACACTAATGAAACAATAGACATGTTTAAAGAGATTAGACAACTAACTCGCAGTTTTAACCCGAACTATTCTTGCATAAAAACAGATGATGGAGTCTCCCAGGCACAGGTGAAAGATGTGATAGAAAGATGGAGTTTGAGCTGCTGATGGCCGAAGACAAACCTAACTATGTAACACACCACGAACAAGAAATAAAACAGGAACCTAACATACTAAGAGGCGAAAGTGAATCCTCAGGAATTAACAATATAACCACCCAAATGTTACTGGAATCAGGGAAGAAAGGAATAGAACTTCTCTACAATATACGTCTAAAGATATGGGCTACACGCTTGTGACCTGATGACTGAACTACGTCAGTGTATATTCCCTCACATAAGAAGGGACCAAAACAGCCATGTGTCGAACCATCGACCTAAGTCATGTATATGTAACACTGAAAAGATTAAAACCGTACCTTATACCAGAAAAGCAGGCAAGCAATATAAGACAAATAATAGAGAATATTACGATACAACGTGCATGTGTTTTATCGACTACAGTAGGGCGTTTTAGTGGGACAAAATGTGGGAATGCTTTTGAATATCGGAGATCCTATCCATCTTATAAATCTTCTCTATGAGAATAACACTGTTCATGTAAGGGTCAATGGCATACTCTCCAATATCTTCTCTGTGAGAAAGAGCGTGAGACAGGGGTATGTGATAAATCCAATACTCTTTAACATGCACAGGGAAAGTATCAGAGGAATGGGAAGGAGGTACAAAGACCGGTGGAAAAAGGATTAGCAACATAAGATATGCAGACGATATGGCTCTTTTTGCCAACTCAGAAGAACTAATAGATCTTATACAAAGAGTAGAAAAAGTAAGTTTAGAAGCCGGTTTAAGCATCAATAAGACAAAACAAAAATAATGATAATAGATAGGACAAATAACAACAGAGCGGAGACAAGAAAAATAATCTAGGCTCCCTTATAACTAATATCTGGAGCTCTACTGAAGAAATCAAGAGAAAGTTTGCTCTAGCCAATACTGAACTCACCAAAATATGGAAAAGATCGCAACCAAAATAATGTTAGTAAGAAATCACGTGTTTCCAGTCTTTCTATACGCATCAGAGTGCTGGACCCTCAAAGAAACAGATAAGAAAAAGATGATGTATTTCAGATTCACTGTTGGAGAAGAATATTGTGTATCCCTTAAACGCTCTGAAGAACTAACAAATCCATATTAGATGACCTGTCAATTAAGAAACAATCACGTACAATCGTTACAGCGAGGATAACTGTTTTGCAGAAACGATTAGTCAGAAACGAGTTTAACGTAAATTGCAGAATAAAATACAGATGATATAAAGTAATGATTTATACATAAACTCAGCATTTACCTACCGTTTCGCTCACATGAATTTGTAAATATGACTTGCTAATAAGATAAGAAACATGTATTTATGCAGGCTATTTTATATTTTCACGTTAACTCTATAGAAAAATATTTAATACTGGAAAGATTAAAACCGTACCTTATACCAGAAAGAGACCAGAAAAGCAGGCAAGCAATATAAGACAAATAATAGAGAATATAACGTTACAACGTGCATGTATTTTATCGACTACAGTAGGGCCTTTGACTGCGTTCAGTGGGACAAAATGTAGGAATGCTTTTGGGTATCAGAGATCCTATCCATCTTATAAATCTTGTCAGGAGTCTCTATAAGAATAACACTGTTCATATAAGGGTCAATGGCATACCCTCCAATATCTTCTCTGTGAGAAAGAGCGTGAGACAGGGGTGTGTGATAAATCTAATATTCTTTAACATGCACAGGGAAAGTATCAGAGAAATGGGAAGGAGGTACAAAGATCGGTGGAAAAAGGATTAGCAACATAAGATACGCAGACGATATGGCTCTTTTTGCCAACTCAGAAGAACTAATAGATCTTATACAAAAAGTAGAAAAAGTCAAGAAGCCGGTTTAAGCATCAATAAGACAAAACAAAAATAATGATAATAGATAGGACAAATAACAACAGAGCGCAGACATGAAAAATAATCTAGGCTCCCTTATAACTAATATCTGGAGCTCTACTGAAGAAATCAAGAGAAAGTTTGCTATACCCAAGACTGAACTCTCCAAAATATGGCAAAGATCGCAACCAAAATAAGTTTAGGAAGAAATCACGTGTTTCCAGTCTTTCTATATGCATCAGAGTGCTGGACCCTCAAAGAAACAGATAAGAAAAAGATGATGTATTTCAGATGCAATGTTGGAGAAGAATGTTGTGTATTCCCTGAACGCTCTGAAGAACTAACAAATCCATATTAGATGACCTGTCAATTAAGAAACGATCACGTACAATCGTTACAGAGAGGATAACTGCTTTCTTTGGACATGTGATTTGCCGGGATGGCCTCGAGAAATTAACAATACAGGGCAAAGTAGAGAGCTTAAGAAGCCGCTGAAGGTCACCACCAGATATACTAACTACATTCTTAAGAAGTTGGGTCCCTATGGATGAGTGTATGAGAGTGGCCACAAATAGAAACAGATGGAGGGAATTATCCAGAAACGATTAGTCAGAAACGAGTTTAACGTAAATTGCAGAATAAAATACAAATGATATGAAGTAATGATTTATACATAAACTCAGCATTTGCCTGCCGTTTCGCTCACATGAATTTGTAAACATGACCTGCTAATAGGATAAGAAACATGTATTTATGCAGACTATTTTATGTTTTCACGTTAACCTTATAGAAGAATATTTAACCTGTACAGTATGCTACCGAGACAGACTGATAAAGAGAAAAATTTATTAAAACTTATATAGATCTATAAAAAAAAATTGTAGCAAATTTTATTTGCATGGTTACCAGTCAGTCCTTCTCCCTCCTCCCAAGATGAAGAATGATTCATGCAAATAGAGCCTAGAAGAGCGAAAAAGCTATTGGCCCAGCTAATATTCACGTCGAATTAATCAAGATCATAGCAGAAGAAGAGGAAGCAGGTCTTTATATTTTAACATAGTTGTTTAACGCCATTTATAATTTGGGCCAGATGCCATCTGAAATCCACGTTTATTACCATTCTAAGAAAGTCTAAATATTCTCATTGCGACGACTACTGTATGATGAGTCTTATGTCGTACATACTCAAGATTTTCCTTCGGATAATTCATACAGGTATATATAGAAAATGTGATTCTCGGGTGGACGATACACAGTTTGGTTTCAGAAAAGGTTTTGGCACGCGAGAAGCGCTTCACGCTCTCTCACGATGCCGGGACGAAAACGTAAATGTTTGCGTATTTCATTGACTATCGTAGGGCCTTGGTCACTGTGTCAAACACGCTAAAATGATAGAGAACTTATGTGCTTCAGGTATCGACCGCCAAGAGATCAACATCATATCCGGTTTGTATTGGCATCAAACATCGAATGTGAAAATCGAACAAAACCTATCGGTTTAGAAAGGAGTGCGACAGGGTTGTATTTTATCTCTGTTTCTCTCTTCAACCTCTATTCGGAGGCTATTTTCAAATAAGCTTTAGCCCAGATTACAATGGGAATTAAATTGAATGATTAACAACCTAAGATATGCAGACGACACCGTTATTGTAGCTGATAATTAATCCGATCTGCAGAGCATGATGAATCTCATAGTTCGCCAGAGTGAGCAATTTCGACTACATAGTAAATTATGTATGTATATATATATATATATATATATATATATATATATATATATATATATATATGTATATATATATATATATATATATATATATATATATATATATATATATATATAATATATATATATATATATATATATATATATATATATATATATATATATATATACATATATATATACAGGGTGTCCCATTATTCCGTGGACATAGAACTACCACGTATTTTCTAAATGAAAATAAGTCGATTGGACATAATTTACCTCTATACAAAAGTGCTTCGTTTGTCCGTTAGAGGGCATCAAAGTAAAAAAAAAAATAAACACATTTTTTAAGATATTTTAAGAACCGATATTCCGATTTGAATGAGATTTAGGGTGCCCATGTTTTGCTAGGCGCTCTAATATTTGACTTTCACAAAAAAACCCGAAAGGGTTCGAGAAGGGAGAAAACTACCCTCAGCCCTACATAAATTCTAGTACAAAATGTTTTGCAACTTTAACGACGACTCTGAATTTTTTTTCATAAAAGGTCCATCTATTTACTTTATTTTTTGTCTCTTATACAAAATTGTTCTAGCTAATGATTCACGCAAAAATAAAAAGACTAACAAGCATTTTACTTATAATTAAAATTAGTTGGTGAAATTAAACAAGTAAGTATGATATTAATTATTATTACGAGTTTTATTTAACACAGGTAATAGTATTTTTTACAAAAGTTGTTCAATATGACCACCACCTTCGTTCCTGCACATAACAATACGGCGCAAAAAATTGAAACTAACTCTCTCTAAAATATCATTATTATTTAATGTATTCGCAGCATTTTAAATCCTATCCCATAGTTGATCGGCGTTGTTTATCTAGACCACGTATACCTTTGTTTTGAACACTCCCCATATGAAAAAATCACAAGGAATAAGGTCCGGGGAACGAGGTGGCCATTGAATTGGAGCTTCTTGACCTCTACCAATCCATCTACCATAAAAATTCTCGTTCAGATAATTTCTTACAGCACGCGCAAAGTGGGGTGGAGCTCCTTCGTGCATAAAAAACATGACTCTTCTTACATTCAGAGGCAGTTCTTCTAATAATTCATGTAAAGAATACTGTAAAAAATGTAGATAGCTATCTCCGTTTAGCTTATCAGGCAACTTATATAGGCCAACTAAAAAGTTACCAACAATCCCCATCCAAACGTTAATTTTAAATTCTCGTTGAAAATGTCTTTCTGTAACTGCTTGCGGATTTTCTTCGACGTAAACATGTGTATTATGCAAATTTATCATACCACGACGGGTAAAACATAACTCATCCGTAAACAAAATTTTTTTGTGAAATAGCCTATTAATTGCTCTGCATTCTAAAACATTTCGTACAAATCTCAGACGTGAGTGATGATCAATGGGCAACAATTCTTGGACGGGCTGAACGTGAAATGAACGAATGAGTTGTTCATTTAAAATCCGGTTAACAGTGCTTTTTTAACTCTATGTTCAAGTTCTAACCTAACCTTGGATATGTTAAGAGCAACCGCTCGAGATTCTCCAAAGTGTTCAATTGCGTTGTTCTAAACATGTGTTACATAAGTCAGGAGATCTCCTGTTGATCTATTTTTACGAAAGCCATATTGGTGATCGCTAATAATGTTTAATCCTTCAGTATATTTTAGAAGATGCTGATTGATAGCCTTTTCCATGACTTTCGATATTATTGAAAGCAGTGCGATTGGTCGGTAGTTATTTGGCAAAGTCTTCTTGCTTGCAGTGAGGATACCTGGACTTGCTTCGACTACTTCAAGAACAGCTTCTTCCACTAGAGGTGTTCGGACTTGCCGCGGTTTTCCAACATTGACTCTCAAGAGTTGAAATCGTTCAATTTCTCGAAGTCGACATTCTATGCTGGTAAAAGTCTGGCGATTTGAAATTTGTCGATTCGGATATCTCTCTTGATACACTCGAACACTTTTCCTACAATTACCTTCGCAAAAACCAAGTACTAGCAACATATCAGTCTGTTCATCAAAAGAATATTCCATATTCACAGGGAAAACAAGCAACAACAACAACAAATTATCAATCAAAAATAAACCCAAACGTTAATTAATTTAAAATTTATGAAGCTTATTGTCAAAAATCATTTGTGACACTGACATAACATTCCACATTTTCGCCATCTAGATTATTATCACCTACTAGATTTTAACGGTTGATGTGACAAGAAAATTATTTTGTAGGTCAGTATCGGAATAACATTTTTTTTTTTGTTAAGAACTATGCGAGGTGGCGTTTTTTTTACATGAGACAAAAAATGAAGTAAATAGAAGGACCTTTTTATGAAAACAAATTCAGAGTCGTCGTTAAAGTTGCAAAACATTTCTACTAGAATTTATGTAGGGGTGAGGGTAGTTTTTCACCCTTCTCAAACCCTTTCGGGTTTTTTGTGAAAGTCAAATATTAGAGCGCCTAGCAAAACATGGGCACCCTAAATCTCATTCAAATCGAAATATCGGTTCTTAAAATATCTTAAAAAAATATGTTTATTTTTTTTTTACTTTGATGCCCTCTAACGGACAAACGAAGCACTTTTGTATAGAGGTAAATTGTGTCCAATCGACTTATTTTCATTTCAAAAATACGTGGTAGTTCTATGTCCACGGAATAATGGGACACCCGATTATATATATATATATATATATATATATATATATATATATATATATATATATATATATATATATATATATATATATATATATATATATATATATATATATATATATATATATATATATATATATATATATATATATATACAGGTCTGTAATGAAAATAGGACTAATAACATCCTGTTACACTCCACGTACGTTTATCAATAATTTAGGGGATTGGTAGTTATTTCCACTTGTTCCTAGTAATTTTAAAAATAAAACAGTCTAACAGTAATTTTTCTTTCGCAGCTTGTAAATTTTGTGACTAGTAAAAGGCTTTTCTGTCTCGCTGCTTTAGATATATAGGACAATTAAGCAACATCGTTCTTGTTGCATGCTTGGCTCGCGTCTTTAGAATTAATCGCTCCCGTAGGACACAGCCTGAAATGTAAAAGTTACAACCATTATCTCCCTTTCACATCTTTTATCCTTTTTATTCTTAAAAAATTTTTTTCATGTCAACTGAGAATAACATAACCAATAATAATAAAAATTATTGTGATTGGTTCAGTCTTATTTTATTTTTCATGCCTACACCTTGCAAGTTCAGATTTTCCTAAATTTTTTTTAGGTCGTATAAAGATGGCGCTATCAAAATTTTTACCACAGTATTCCTATTAACAAGCTCAAACGGTTGAAAAGGAAATTTGTAGTGCATTCTCTGAAGTAGCCACGTAATCTTTCCTTGGCCCATGCAATTTTTACAAAAATTATTTGTTGTAAATCCTTTTAAAGAAGACACCCTATATCACATTAATCACATGCAATAAAAATATTTCTATTAATACAGCTGAAAGCTTCCTGTTATCAATTTTTTATTTTTATTATATTTATTACAGGAAATCTCTTAATTCCTTATAATTGTCATTCACGTGCTGCATAAATGACTAGTTGAATATAATTTCTAGGAAAAAGGATTATTTTTAAAGTAAGGTTAGTAACATTATATACAAGATTACTAAAAACTCGATGTATTCCTTTAAAAGTTTAACACTTAATAAATCCTTTATTAGCTTAATATTTTTGTTCCATTTAATGCGTGTTACATGTCATAAGGAGTATTCCCGATTACTTTCGACTAATCCAGAAGCTTGCCGAAATATGAACGAATACCAACATTAAAATGAGAATTAGTTAAATGAGTTTCAAAAGAACAAATAATTCCAAACATCTTGAAAAGTAATGACTTTTGGATAAAACACATCTCTGACAAAACTTAAAACCTTCCAGATAACATATATCATACTAGCGCAAAATAGCCAACACAAACGCCTTGAATATATTAGGCACAGCTGTTCGTGATTTTCCATAACGTTTAGTTAGGTTTTTACAAAGATGTGCACCATATTCTAGGAGAGCTATTAAATTTTGCTCTTTGATCGCAAACAAAAGGGGGGAATAATTTTTTTTAAAAATACGACCCATGTTAATGTATTTCTTTTTTAAACCAGAAAACTTATTATTTATATCTAACAAAAATTTTCATTAGAATTGCTTTATTATTAAGTTAGGACTTAATGCAAACATAATCGTCAAAATTTCTTGCCGGTCGTTCTTCAAATAAATGTTTTGAGAAATAAATTTGTGTTAAATTTTATCTTCAATTAGAAATTTTTTGTACTAATACGGCAAAAATGTTAAAAAATTGATTCGGAAAACATTTGGGAATTAATTCCAAATCCATAAGCAAATTTTCGAGGGGTTTTCGCGATTGAAGATTGGCTGAGCTTAGATGAAAGATAACGAAAGTTCCACAAGATCTTCGACTGCGACCACGCTTGAAAGCATCTCCAAAGTTCAACAAAGATCTGGAAGAACGCTACAAAAACCCAGGCGACAGTTTTTTCTAAAGAAATTAACGTTGCTAAACCCGACATGGTTATGTCGGGGCAGTCCGATCCGCTAGCATCGTACCATCGTACCTCAATATGCTGCGCATTAATTTGAGAGCAAATATGTCTTGGCATGAACATGTTGCAAGCATAGCAAAAATAGCTTCTCAAAAGCTGGGAATATTATTTCGAAGTAGAAAGCTTTATACTCCACAAATGTTAATTCTGTACAAAGCTCAAATCCGACCAACGATGGAATACTGCTCCTATATTTGAGGCTCTGCTCCCAAACATACATTACGTTTGTTGGATCATATTCAGAAGACATCTGTTCGCCTGATTGAAGATCCAGAACTGATCGACAACCTTGATTCCTTGGAACATCGAACACCGACTTGAGTCCATGCTACAAATATTCTCTTGGAAATAGCCCACTTAATTCCTCCCAAAGTGGTGCCTGCTTGGAATATACATCATGCTAATACTTCACTTCCATATGAAGTTGAGTTGATCACTCCTCGTAGAACCCATTTCAAACAGTCTTTGTTGTGTAGATATTGTTGAGGGTGGTGAGTGATTGATTTTGTTGTCTGTGATATGGTGTCGTACTGTGCTTGCTATTAGTCTTGTAATATTCTTTTGAGCTATGGGTGGTGGGTCTTGTTGTGTTCGACTGGGTGGTTGTGTGTGTGAGATTGGTTCGGTATCTGCTCTACTGTTTCTATTGTTTGATTGGTCTGTGTTTAGTTCAGCAGCTACTGTATCTTTGATGGTTTGCAGTTCGAAAGGTGTGAGGCGATTGTTCTTGGTAATAACTCTTTTTTGGTCTATTACTCTCTATTCTGTAACAAGTAATTGCAGATGTGGATAATCGGTCAAGAAAAGTCTGTGCAGTTCCAGTCCAGAATGATTTGCCCAGGATTATGTTTCCCACCTAGTATAATTTAAGGCGATTCAAGACCAATGTGAATCACTTTTTCCGCACACGTGTCGCTCCTGTAGCGCTTTAGGGATTTCCCTGCAGCACATGTCCTATGTCCATTAAAAAAGAATGTATCGAATAGCGGCGAAGTTTCTTCCTGTACACGACAGTTATTGGTCAAAAATGCCTTGGCTGCCGTATCCCATCCTGATTATTTACCTGATTTGGCACCCTGTAATTGCAGACTGTTCTTCAATATGAAGATAGCATTAAAGGATCGCCACTTTGAAATGGTACAGGAGTTACAACGCGAATTGCAGGCTGTGATAGAGGCAATGGCTTCAAAAAGATGTTCGACCAATGGAAATAACTGAACATGAAGCCTACAAACCTACAATGTTTCATATTTCAATTGTATAATTGAGGTGTCCGTTACTTTGTGACATCTTGTCCCTTATTTTTTTATTTATCTGCTACTGCAGTTTCGTAGGTTTTCTACCTTTTCAAGCGTGATACTACAAACTAAGGTGGATTATTTGTGATTTATAACAAATTTCCATATACAATTTGGAATTACCCATCCTTAAATTACAATGACCTTAAATTAATTTATTACAGAGGGTTAAATGACATTATTGTTTCAAATTTGAAGAAATACTTTTCAATATTTTCTTAGAACTTTTTACAAAAAATTCCTTCTTTAAAGATATATTTAAAAAACTTTTAAAATCCAATAGAATTTGATTTATTAGATAACCACACAAGATCAAAAATATCAGAAATTATTCATAAAAAATACCAAATACAATTAAATGAATTAAACAATCTCAAAAAATCAAAAAACTAAGAATAAACACAATCAACTAAATTTCATAAACGGTTAATCAATTTGTCAGATACACAGTTTACTGAAAAAGAAAAAAACCTACTAGAAAATGGTCCAAAATACAATCCAAATTATAACATAAGAAACCAAACAGAAATTTTAATATGAGAAGTAGAACCATCTCTAAGTAAATCTACAAGTTTCAATTTGTCTAAAGAAAAAATTAAAAAAACTCCTCCAAGTACATAACCAAAATATCAACCACACTCAAAACCATAAACAAGAAAACGATTCAATCCAAACTATCAAAAAATAACCTAGTAATGACTAAAGCGGATAAAGGCAACTCTGTTGTTATATTAAAACAAGAAGATTATAAAGAAAAAATAAATCATTTTTTACAATAAGAAAAACCAATAAAATTAAAAAAAGACTCTACCAATTTTATACAAAACAAACTTAAATCTACCCTTAAAGAGGTCTATGGTATTCTATTTAAAAACATGAATCCATCTCCACCCAAATTATACGGTCTCATAAAAATATATAAAGAAAATTCATCAATTAGACCAGTCGTATCATATACAAACAGTCCCTTACGACAACTTGCCATAAAACTTAACACGATTTTCAAAAACCATCAGTAAGTTTGAACCCAAATACAGCATCACAAATTCCATAGAACTGTGTAATCAACTTAAAAATTTTAATATCCCTGACAACTCCATCATTCGATGTAACCAACATGTTTTCCAACATCCCGAATAAGGAGTGTCTAAAAATTATTAAAAATTCACTTGAGAAACTTAATACAAATCCTGTTATAAAACAAGAAATAATGATGTTGTTCGAGCTGTGCATAGAAGAAAATTATTTTCAATTCAACAACCAATTTCTGAAACAGAAAGAGGGCCTTGCCATGCGATCCCACTAAGTCTCTTGATGGCCGAAATTTTTATGTCAGATTTTTGAAAAAAATTTTCTAGAGTCACAGCAGGCAAAAGATATAGTTTTATGGCGTCGGTATGTAGAGGACATATTGGTCTGTTTTAAAGGAGACGACGAATCCCTCCAATCCCCCCTAAATTCCTTGAATAGAATACATCCGACTATAAAATTTACATTAAAAAGAGAAATGAATAACAAAATAAACTTCCTAGACCTCTCCATCACCAAAGATAACAATAAACTCTCATTCGATATTTTTAGAAAGCCTACTTTTACAGACACCACTATTCCCAATAATTCATGCCACCCCAACTCACATAAACTCGCAGCCTACAGTACCATGATTCACAGAGCATTCTCCATCCCTTTAAATAAACAAAATTTAGAGAAAGAATTAGATATAATCAAGAATATTGCCCACAATAACGGATTTTAGAAACAAAACCGTAGATAACCGAATTAATAATAAACAAAAACAACTAAATTTAAGCCATCTTTATCCACACGTTAAAAACGATGTAAAACAAACGTTTTCCTCATTGACATATTTCGGACCAATTTCTAATAAAATTCCATGTATACTCGCAAAAGACAACATTAATATCGCCTTTAAATCATCCCAAAAACTTTCCTCCCTCTTTTTCAATGTAAAAGACAAATTCAAAGACTCTGGAGTTTATAAACTGTCATGTAATAAATGTAATAGCTGTTATATAGGCGAAACAGGGAGAAACTTCCATACTAGATTTAAAGAACACCAAACATCTTTTAGATTAAATAAAGAAAACTCCAACTTTACTTCTAACAAATCATATTTTTCCAGACATAAATAATCTACAAATATTACATAAAGCACAAAAAGGAAGAAAATTAAATATTTTAGAAGCTATAGAGATCTACAAGCACAATAAAACTAAAGATACAATCCTATTAAATAATCAAACAGATGTTCAGAATTCAACCCTGTTTGGCGTATTTTAAAAGTTTTTTAGAGATATCTTTAAAGAAGGAATTTTTGTAAAAAGTTCTAAGAAAATATTGAAAAGTATTTCTTCAAATTTGAAACAATAATGTCATTTAACCCTCTGTAATAAATTAATTTAAGGTCATTGTAATGGGTAATTCGAAATTGTACCTGGAAATTTGTTATAAATCACAAATAAACCGCCTTAGTTTGTAGTATCACGCTTGAAAATGTAGAAAACCTACGAAACTGCAGTAGCAGGTAAATAAAAAATAAGTGACAAATAACAAAGTAATTCGTTCCATATTTGATAGTGTTGGCCTGGAAACTTTTGGATCTCACCGCGTATATTACCAGAATCAGACAATTTTAAAAATTTAGTCTATTTTTTGGGTGTGCGAATTCGATTATTGACCAGTTTATATTTAACAAGTAAATAAATATTCAGAAATATTTAAAATATATGTAGGGAATGTCCCTGCTAGTGACGCATGCCAACTTTCCCATATAAACTTGTAACGATTTCAGTACATTGAACCAAAACTATCATGCATTTATTATTATATCTCCAGTTGAAAAGGAGAGATTTTATTTCGTTTGCGTAACTCTAATACAATCTATAGCCGAGATAAGGTTAATTTAAAAACGCGACCATACCTAGTTTCAAGGTTCCAAGCCCAATATGTTCAAAGAGCCCTCAGAAATTATTTTGACCCTGAAATATATTCTTATAGTTTTATTCATGAGCGTTTAGGATTTAAATACTAATATTTAGAAGTTTGGTAACGATATTTTTAATACTATGAGACTACACTTTGGTAAAATTTAGTTATTTTATCATTATTTATTATTATCTTAAGGACATATACCTAGTCATGGAACCGAAAAAAAAGCGTTTTTTAGGATTTTTTTTAGTGAAACTATTCATTATATAAATCAGGTTTTCAATTTATATAATAATACACAGTTTAAAATAAAATGTGTGAAATTTGAATTAAGAAAAAAATAAAAATGGCTGCGCTGTACGCGTTCCCCTGAAACCTCCTTTTATTAAGGAGCATTCCGGTGTGCACGATTACTGGGGGCTGAATCATCTGAAATCAAAATTTCCAAAGAAATTAGTTTACTAGAGGATCAATCTCGTCTTAGAACGAATCATTTAAAAAAAAATGTCATCAAATGGCATTGGTTTAATCAAAAAAGCGAAAAAATGATGTACCCGCTTTTTACATTTTATTTTATTTTTTTGTGTTATTTATTTATTTATTAACCATTAACCCTCCCATTAACTCATAAAGACAAAATACAAAAGTTTACATCTATAAATGACACTTAAAACTAAAGACTAAAACTAAGAAATTCAGAAAAGAACCCCGATCTGCCTCTTAAAGAGAGACAAGAAGCTGGAGAACAAGTCCAGTGATGGACAGTTATTTACAATGCCCATAGATCTTGTCATGAAGGTATTAGCTCCGCGCTGTCTTATGATAAGGACAACGTAGATCTAGTATATCTAGTAGGTGCATACAAATTAATCTGAGATAAAAGTTTTGTACAATTTACAATGGAATTTAAAATTTTAAAGAACATTACAAAATCTCGTTGAACTCCTCGGTTAGACAGGATATTCAAGTTTAATATAGATGTGAGTTTTGAATAACTAAAAGAATCAGTGTTAAAGAATTTAAAATTAATATGACGTAGAAATTTACTCTGAACAAGCTCCAAGTTCATAGCATGGCAAGCAAAAGGTGGGTTCCACACACATGAGCAATATTCCAAGAGAGGCCTAACCAACAAGCAGTAAAGCATTTTTATAGAGGTAATGGATGAAAATTCTGATGAGCAACGCCTAATGAACCCAAGCTTCCTCAGAGACCTAGACGTTACCTCGGTTATATGAGGAATAAAACTCAGTGCCGAATCAAACTTAACTCCCAGATTCCTAACATTAACCACGGACACGAGGGAAGTCCCATTTATGCTGTAATCAAAAAACAATGGATTGCGCGATCTCGAAAAAGACATAGAGAAGCATTTAGAAGTATTTAAAACCATACCGTTTAACTGACGCCAGACACTAAGTCTATCCAAATACCCTGCAATCCCACACAATCCTCAATCGATCCAACCGCCGTATACAACTTAAAATCATCAGCAAAGGGCAAGAACCTGGAAGACCGAAAGCAGTCGGCCACATCATTTTCGTAATGGCCGACCGAGCTTGTGTTTGTTAATTAAAAATTAAGTACTTGATAAAATTAAAATTTCTTCGTTCAAAGACAAGAATTATGTATAGAAAAAATATGTACAAACTTTCATCAAAATCGGTTGAGTGGTTCTTGAGATATATTAAACACCGCGAAGCGGTTTCCAAGAAAAGTAGTTTCGAAAACAACGCGTTTTAGTTTTTGGTTTGCAAAACCATGTTAAAAAACAATAATAAAAAAATAAATTCTTCCAGGACCATACGCCGAATCTTCATCAGGTATTTCAGAATCTAGAATACTAATTTGTTCTTGTCTATGGTGCATTCTAGCTTGTTTTGTAGCAACTGTCGCTCGGCCAGGTCAACTCGTTCTCCGTCCACTTTAGCTGTCATGTGCACTTCGGCCACAATAAACTCCCACAGCTGTCATTATATTTACAAGGCCATTATCCCTACGTTAAGAATGCATGCTGCTATATAAGCAGCCATTTCAACAACTTTGTTGCCCCTACGAATGATCTTTGGGCTGAGCCTCCAAACGGTTTGATTATAACTTTCGTTATTATTTTTAGTAAATCAGCCCAGTCTTCTTTTCTCAAATCCTCGTAAATTGGTTTTATAGCTTCAAGAACAACAGCTGGCAATAGGTTATAATAGTGAGAAAAACCGATATTATTTTTATCTTTCTTCTTTAGAATAGTATTGGCTTTGTGGATGTTCATCAGTTGAACTGTAATGATAATAAGTTGATCAAATAGCCTCCTTCATAGCTTCTACTGAATCTTGACAGTGTCATAATATATCGCCAATTTATCAATTGTTTTAATCGATAGTTTTCCTTGACGGTCATTCGAATATAGAACCTTAGAACAGCTGATGTGAATGCCTTGCCTCTTCTAAGGTAATTGAAGAATCTCTTTGTATTATATTATACACAAAAAAGTTTAAAATATATTAAAATTCTATTAAGGTCGGCGAAGGCTGACCTAAAAGCAGCTGCTCGCTTCCTGCTCCGAAAACTCTACGCAACGCCACTTCTTTTAAACTGCTATAACTTCGTCATTTTTTAACCGATTATTATAAAACTCACAGAAAATATTCTTAAGATATCAGGTGTAAAAATCCAAAAATCGAATTTTTTGATGCAGACGACTAGGTATATCTGCTTAATAACGTGGCCATGCCTAGCTCCAAGGTTCCAAGACCAATATGTTCAAGAAACCCTCAGAAAATATTTTGTTCCTGAAATATGTAATTCTTATAGTTTTGTTCATGAATGTGTTTAAGATTTAAGGAGCTGGGCCACGACCATGTTAATACTATGATACTACGCTTTATTAAAATTTAGTTGTTTATCATTATTATTATTCTTAAATAAATAACATATACATATGTTTAAACCAAAGAATAAATATAATATAATTTGTTTTTTAATATAGTGTTGTTCGATCTTTACTATCTAAAATTAGTATTTCCCCGTGGTAATAACCGTTTTTTTAGGATTCTGACGTCAAAACAGAGAGCCTATTTGAATAAATTTAATGGACGCTAGCCTAAATTTCATCGAAATGAAAAATGTGGACGATTCTTCTTCGCCGAAAATAATCACGGGCGATGAGACGTGGTGTTACCATTACGAGTCTACCACAAAACGGTAAAGTGACCAATGGCTCGGTAGTGGTTCGTCGGGACCGAAAAAAGTGCGACTGACAAAGTTAAGAACAAAGACAAAACTCGCCGCATTTTTTAAAGCTCAAGGAACTATCCACAAAGAATTCGTTCCCGAGAGCACTACATGGAACGCCAGGTGTTACGTGGATGTCATGAAACGATCTTAGAAGAGGATTCGGCGGGTTCGACAGACGATGGAACGCAAAGAATTGTTCGCACGGCTGAGATTGTGGTTCAGTTTTTACCGCCAAAACAAGTGTTCGTACTCCACCGTTCTCCTTATTCGCCTGATTTAGCCCTTAGTGACTTTTTTTATTCTCAGAAATCTATCTTTATATGAAGGGTCAACGCTATGACGATTTGGAGGACATTAAAGCCATTGTGACGTGCAAGTTGAACATGATCTCAAAAGAAGATTTGTCTAACAGTTTCACAGGGTTGTATGAACGTTCTGAACGTTGTATTAAGGTTGGAGGGGTCTAGAAGTAATAAAATATTCACTTTTAATTCTTTTATTTTTTTTTTTATTAAGTGCCGGAACTTTATGAACAGACGAGGTATATGTATTTGAAACATATCAGTTCACATTTGGATGACAACATTAAAAAAAATTTGCTGCAGTTTGATTTATTTTTCTTTAAAAATCATTTCTTAATTTGTTGAGACCTAGTACAATTCAACATACGAAAGATGTAAGGGTTTCATTTTAAAATGTTTCATCCCTTGTACTTTTTGTACGACTATTAGTCCGTCCCTTATATCAGAAAAAAAAATTCATCTTTAAAACTATGTGTTTATTTTTTCAAACCAAATCTTAGTTACATGTACAGCGATTCAAAAACAACGTGAATCGCTTTTTCCGCACACGTGTCGCCCCTGTAGCGCTTTAGGGACTTCCCTGCAGCACGTGTGCTAGACCCAGAAAAAAAAAATGTGAAATTTTGTCCCCTACGTCAATGCTAACTCGTGCCAACTAGACCTCAAAGTTTTAAAAAAACATGACAATTATTACTATACCTGGTTATGTGGTTTTATCACTATAATATGGAAAAATTAGGAAAATAAAGTAATCCAGATAACTGTAAATAATATTTTCATTTTAAACATAAAAAGTTGCAATTTACTTTGGATATTTTATTTTCAAGGTTTCGTTTTTATCGTCCAGATATAGTTTTCTGTGTTCTTGCATGCAGCGTAAAAGGAACTGTTTCTGTTCTTCATCTACTGTAATCATTCCGTGAAAGTCTTGCATTAGTTTGACAGATCTTTCAGCGGCATCATTCACCGCCTTTAAAGAAAGTTATTTCCTTTTAGCTTGTACAAAAGTAGTATTTTCTTCCCACGAGGAAACATTTTCTTGCAGAAAACTGCTTTCCATCTTTAAGCGGGAAAATAGATTTTTGCTCTTCGCGGATACGAAATCATCCAAACGAACAACGAAATAAAAAGTAGATTAAATCAGTATCGATAAGATAAAATAATAGAACATAACACAAAACATCTTATTATACATACCAAACAAGGAGCTGGATAATTCTTCCTTCAATGGGATATAACTCTTTCCAAAATCGTATAAACCTTTCTTTTTTAAGTTAGCTACGAGTCTCATCTTTATTCTTTCGTCGACTGAATTATCAAAGAGTGATAATATAACTATTTCTTCATATAAATACAATGCTGGCAAAATTTGTTCAAAGCTGCTTTGGAAATTAATTTGTCTACTTTTTCGTAATCTTTCAACTTTTTCAAAAAGCACAAATCTTGATACGGCGCCTTTGCAGCCAAATTGCATCCAAGCCAGGGCTTTACATACACTGTTCAATAAATAAACAAATATCTTGCTTTGTCTTTAGTGGACATTTGCTACTGAGATGGCAGCAAACATATTTTTAGAGAATAAATAGCTCTAGCCATCCACCTTGCTTGATTCATTACACCAGGTGGCCTGATTTTAATTTTTTTTTATCTTTTTCCCCTCCTAAAAATATGATAGATAATTCAACTAGTTCACGATAGTCATGTCTCGCAATAGATTTTTGCATTTTAGTCATATAAAACATCAATAACACAGGGGAACAGCTGTTTTGGTGTCGAGGTTTTTTGAGCTGATTCTATACCAATTTGATGTCCTGAATTCTAATAACGTATTCATTTGTACCTAGGAGCTCAAATTTTTAAGATATACAATTTTAGAGAAATATAAGTTACATTATTGTAACTCAAATCCGTAAGTGTAGTAAACAAAAGTAGATACGAAATTTTTATTTTAGTTATACAAAATACAATATTATGTCGTACTTACAAACAAAAAAAAAACATTGAAGAAATGAAATAGTCACTCAACACTTGGAAAGCTTCTTTTCCGCGACATTCTTGAATGTTTTTTTAAACAGTCCCTTTTTAAACTCCAGCAGTAATCTGCCATCATGTACATGTCCCATCTTCCTTAGTAGCGGTCCTCCATAACTTTAATATCTTGGTGAAATCTTTCACCTTGTTCCTCACTCATGTCTCCTAAATTTTCTGGAAAACGGTCTAAGTGGCTGTGTAAATAGTGTATTTTAATACTCATATTGCACCCTAAGGATTTGAAACTATTAAGCATCTTGTTAACCATTTCAACATAGTTTTGAGCTTTATGTTTGCCTAGAAAATTTTCTACAACTGCAACAAATGATGTCCAAGCTTCTCGTTCAACTTGATTCATTGAATTTATGAAGGCAGGATCCTTAATTAATTGTCTTATTTGTGGGCCGTCAAATATCCCTGCTTTGAGTTTTTCTGTGCTCAACTGATGCATTTTTACCCCTATTTATGCAAAACAAGACCCATTCTTATCAAGAGCCTTTACAAATTGCTTCATTAAGCCCAACTTTATATGTAACGGAGGAAGTATGATTTTTTCTCTTTCAACCAAAGCGTCGTTAATGACATTCTTTTCCCCAACGTCCATGTTTTCTCTCTGAGGCCAATCTTTTCTAACCCAGTGGTGTGTTTTGTCCCTACTACCCCAGAGGCACAAGAAATACGGATATTTCGTGTAACCACTTTGCTGCCCAAGAAGAAAGTTTACCATTTTTAAGTCTACACAAATCATCCATTGATGTTCGTAATACTTTATCTTCTGCAAGACCAAAGCTATGGTATTATATTCTTCTTTCAGTTTCGTTGAGTGAGCTAGTGGTATTGAACCATATTTATTCCCATTATGTAGAAGGACACATTTTAAACTTCGCTTTGAACTGTCAATAAATAGGCGCCAATCATCTGGAATATATTCAGAAAGTCCCATTTCTTTCATGAGTCCCCTAATTTCGTGACAAAATACAAGATTGTCTTCTTGAGAAAAGAATGGTAGCAGATCTTTTTCTCTTGTACGGTAAAAGGTAATTTTGGTTCCTTGTTCCAGTAAATTTTTGTCGTTCAACCTAGAAGCCAGTACTTCAGAAGCTTTTTTCGATAAATTGAGATCCCTGGTGAGATCATTTAATTCATTTTGATTGAAGCGTTGAGGAACTGATGACGTCCCCTCATAGTCACTGTTAGTTTCATTAGCATCAGAACTTTTATTAGCATCAGAAGAGCGATCAGAGGGAAAATATTCGTCATCAGAGATATGTGGTAGCTGATGAAATGTTGGAATCGGTATTTCATCTGAGTGCGGGATAGGGCGTATTGCCGAGTCTAAATTGGGATAAGTCCACTTACTGCGGTTATTTCGATTGATTCCATTAGTATTTACTAAACAGAAATAACAATCATTGAAGTGGTTTTTTGGTTCTCTCCAAATCATTGGTACGCCGAATTTTAGACATTTTCTTTTCCCGGTAGTCCACTGCCGTAAATGCTCTGTACAAGTTTTACATACGAGATGCGGGGCCCACGTTTTGTCCTGATCACCAAGCTTAACTCCAAAGTATCCAAGATACGCTCGCTTTACAAAGTCAGTAATAGTTTGTCTGTTTTGTTGAAACATGTATTCTCCGCATATAGAGCAAAACACATCAGGTTGATTTACACAACTTCTTCTTGAACTGGAACCTGAACTCATTTTAATTCTGTTCAATAACACAAAAACACGCTTTTCTTAACATAAAATAACACGCCGAATTCGATCTACTCTCATTAGTAAGAACGCACAAACTGACGAGACTTACCCGAGTTAGGTGATTAAAAGGGTCAGTTCAGGTACCTGATAGGCAATGGTTCCACTATTTATAGATTTACCTGGAATTTACTCAATTACAGACTGACAATAAAACCATTGTACCTACATTAATGAATATATAATAATTTTAGAACTCTCATAAATGAATATATTGAATAAAAACCACATTGGTAGATAAGTTGATGTATCTAAAAAAGTAGAGCTGATAGAGAAAAACGGATTGCATGTATATATTTAGCGTCCCAAATATAGTTAAAATCAGCTCTAAAATCCCAGACACCAAAACAAAAATATTTTTTTGTTGCCCTGTGTAATTGATCAATTTATGCGTCATTGTAATGTTGTTTTACAAAGTCAGTGCACATTTGTACATACCAGGTGTACAAGTATGAAATGCGGATTTTTTTTCTAAAAGAAACATGTTAAATTCGGAAGAATGATAAAAAGTACTTTATTCAAAGTATGCTCCATTGCTTGTTATACATTTTTCCCATCTCTCGGGCAATTTTTGAATACCACGCCAGTAAAAATATTCCCCTTTTGCTGCGAATATCGAGCTATTTTTTCACATCTTCGTACGAACCAAAGCGCTGCTCAGCAAGTGCGTGACCCATCGATGCAAACAAGCGGTAATTGGAAGGAACCAAGTCTGGTGAGTAAGCTGCATGGGGTAGAACTTTCCGGCTGAGTGCTTCCAACGTGTCGCGAACTGGTTTTACCGTATGTGATGGAGCATTGTCATGAAGAAAAATAACTTTGTGTTGCCTCTTTCGGTATTCTGGCCTTTTTTCAAGCAGCGAATAGTTCAAATCAGTCAATTGTTGTTGGTAACGTTTAGTATTAACCGTTTCCTCAGGTTTTAACAGCTCATAATAAACCACGCCCCTCTGGTCTCACCAAACACAGCGTCTTTCGTCTTTCTGCCAAAACGATTCGGTCTTGCGATCGATGTGGATGGCGCGCCTGAGTCTACCCATGATTTTTTGCGCTTGAGATTCTGAAAATAAATCCACTTTTCATCCCCTGTAACTATACGATGCAAAAAAACGACTTCCTTTTGTACCGAGCGAGTAAAATGTCACACGTGTTTTTACGCTTTTTCATTTGCCTGTCGTTCAACTCATGTGGCACCCATCTACCGGTCTTCTGAATCTTTCCCATCTCTCGTAGCCGATTGGAAACAGCTTGTTGACTAACGCCCAATTGCTCGGCGAGTTGTTTTTGTGTTTGCGAATCGTCTTCGGCCAACAATGCTTATAATTCCACATCTTCGTATTTTTTTGGCGGTTTTCCACCTTTCTTGTCTGCAACATCGAAATCACTACTTTTGAAACGCCGAAACCATCGTTCACACGTATCTTGCGATGGAACATATTCACCATAAGCTTCTCGAAGTAATCGGTATGATTCAACAGCAGTTTTCTTCAAATTAAAACAAAAAATTAATGCTGTCCGCGAATGCACTTTGTTCGGTATAAATTTCGACATATTGAACATAACAACACAACACTATGCACACACTTTTCCAATTTATTACTTGTGCGCGTCTGACACTTGTTGATGACACAACAAAATGGCGCAGTGTCAAATCTTTATAGCAGAAACTGTATTGATGCACCATCTGTTATCTGAAATCCGCATTTCGTACTTGTACACCTGGTGTATTGATAGAATCAATATTTTTCGAAATGTTTTTAAACTTTTTAAATAACGGAGGCGTTACTTGATGGATTTTTGTTTCAAACACACTTTTAGAACCAGTTCGTAAATATGATGACGACAAGCTAAGAGTAATAGTTCTTTTTCTAACTTTTATTCTAAAAGCATACAAGCTCCACTCAAGCGACCCATATTAGACGCTGTAGTCTCGCAACACATCATTTGTACCTCGTCATTAAGGTTCCAATCATAAAGTGCGTTTTTAAAACAGCTGTAGCTTGGTTTTTACCCGTAAAACTTTCTAGTTTGGGTACAGCAAAAGTTGATCCCTATCTCCAAACGAAATGAGGATTGAAAGTCAGATTTTATGAAGTCAGAGTCTTCTTCATTTGTGTCCGAATAAGTTGAACTGAAGATTTGTTTATCAGAAATTCGTCAATACTAAGACCTAGTGCTTCCAAAGTAGCCTGAAGGATGTAAACGGAGTTCCTGATTCTCAACTGGCATCCATCCAAAACTGCAACCAGTTTTATCTATTTGAAAGTTTTCTGCGCGAAACTTAAAAACATCTTTGTTTTTTTTTTTTTTTTTGCAGCTCTCACCAAACATGATAAAAGTCCACAAGTCTTTTTCCACAGTGGTGATTTTGTAGGTATTCTTGATTTTTCGCAAAATATGATACACAAAACTGCAAGAACTTGTCGATTTGACGGTAATTTTGCACCTGTTATTTGATGGTTTACATCTCCGACCAAAGAAAATACTTTTTTTAGCATTTCCCAATTCCAGAGAAATAAAACATTACGTTTTGAGAGTCGAACAAAACATATAAGAATAACAAATACATCGAGTGCCCGTGGATTCTCTCGCGTTACTTGTATGGACGTGTTCGATGCAAGTTGGCACGGGTTTTAGTGCTCTAAATGAGTTGAAATTTATGGTACGAATATTTTAGAATAAAATGAACAAAATTAGACCCTAGGCATTAAAAAAATATGTCGAAAAATAAGGGACGGACTAACGACCATGTATAATAAAATAAAGGTTTTCTTGACCATTCATCTAAGTCAATAGTTTTATCTATCTTATACAAAATGTTTGATAAAATTTATTCATTACGTCAAAATAATTCCGATAGATACCTGAAATAAATTCTGTAAATCTTATTTAATTTGCACATATTTTATCTCAACTATCAGTACAGTAGAGTAACAGTATTTGGATAACTTTTTTTAAATATTCTTATTTACTTTAGCAGAAATTTGAAATTAGACATAATCACGCAGTATTAATCTGATAAAGTAGTAGAAACATACTTTTTAATTATATTAAGCATTGTTCCGGCCATCTAATTGATATAAAACTAGAATATATGGAGAATATTTTGATACACATTTGTAATAATCCACTAGTACCTTTAAAAATAAATGGGCAGCTGCATCAAACAAAGAGGATCGACTCATCGATATGGCGTTCCATTCTATACAGTTTTTTTTTATGGGCCTAACACACATGCTGCAGGGAAATCTCTAAAGCACCACAGGAGCGACACATACGCGAAAAAAACGATTCACGTTAATCTTCAATCGCTGTAAATTGTACTCAGTCGGAAACACAGTCCTGGGCGAATTATTCCAAAGGGATAAGGTTCTCCATATAAAAGACTGCTTGAAAAGGGTTTTACGAGAAGTAACAAGCTGAACCTTATACGGATGTGAAGTATTAGCGCGACTTGTATTTCCAGCATGCACCACTCTCAGAGAAATTAGGCGGGCTACATCTATCGAACACTGTCCATGAAAATACTTTAGAAATGACTCAAGACGCCAACTGTTCTGCGATGTTCCAACAAATCAAGCTTGCTGGCTAGTTCCGGGTCTCCAATCAGGCAAACAGCTCTCTTCTGAATAGAATCCAACAAATGATACACTGCATTTGTTTGGGAGCAGAGCCGCAAATATGGAAGCAGTATTCCATCGTTGGTCGAATTTGAGCTTTGTATAGAATTAATAGTTATTGTGGAGCTCTCTTTGCTATGCTTGCAACATGTACAAGCCAAGACATATTTGCTCCCAAATTAACGCCCAGCAAATTTAGTGACGATGCGAAAGGAATGGAGTACCCCGAATAACTATGTCGGGTTCAGCAACGTTAACTTTTTTAGAAAAAACTGCCGCCTAGGTTGTTGTAGCGTTAAATTCTACTTGGTTTTAAAGTGAATAATGAGATAAGCGTACTGTCATATGCAAAGCTGTAGATTGGATTCCTGGTCCTTTCTAGTAGATCATTAATGTAATTGAGGAAGAGAGTAGGAGACACTATGGAGCCCTGGGGTTATCATTGTTAATAAAACAAAAGCCAGGAAAACCTACAAGAGATCTCAAAGTAAATAATGGCCGGACTAAGCGGAGAACAACACTGCAAAGGGGATCGGTATCTGATTTGATCTTGTATAATTGAGGCTTGATACTCAAATGAATCTAATATCTACTAGTTAATTGATGCTTCTGTAGTTTTAAGTACTATATATGTAGATAATGGGACACCCTAGCCAAACTATGAAAAATTAGAGGACGAGAAAACCATTTTAAAAACATTTTTGAAAATCATTAACGGAAGGATGTACAAGCTGTGTGAAGAAAACATATCAGCTACACAGTTCGATTTACGTGATGCCATGAGAACCAGAGAGGCCTTGTTTTCTATACAGGTTTTGATTCAGCGATGTAGAAACGTCAATTGTGGCGTATCGAGTACCAAAAGGCCTTTGATAGAGTGCAATACCACAAAATGGTCGAAATTCTGAAAGAGGTTGGGCTAGATGGAAACGATCTGCGGATTATTGACAGCCTCTGCGAAAACCAGATGGCATTTATTAAAGCTTAGAAGCATATCGATTGAACGTGGAGTAAGGCAGGGTTGTGTTTTCTCTCTACTATTGTTTAATATATACCCTGAGCAAATCTTCAGAGAGGCACTGGAAGAGGCTGATGAAGGAATACTGCTTAATGGGGAGCGAATAAATAACATTCGTTATGCTGACGATACGGCGGTTATGGCTGATAACTTAAAGGGTTTACAACACCTTATGACAAAAATAAACGAAGTCAGTAATCGATACGGCCTCGAACTTAATATCAGCCAAACAAAGAACATGGTAATCAGCAAGTCTACGGTTCCTGCTACCTTGTTGGTGGTTAACAATCAACAAATATTAAGAACTCCACAATATTCATATCTAGGTACCATAATAAACGAACAGTGGGATCATTCGCAGGAAATTCGTTGCTGTATCGAAAAGGCTAGAACAGTGTGCCTCAAAATGACATTACTTTTTTAAAGTTTAGCACGAAAACGAGACTCCTAAGATGCTATGTCTTCAGTGACCTTCTTTATGGTGTGGAATCTTGGACGCTGACTGAAGCCACTTCTAAGAAACTTGAGGCTTGAAAATTTCTTATACTGACCATATTACCAACGAGGATGTCTTACGTCGCATGAACAAGAAACTGGAAATTATGGAAACTGTTAAAGTAGGAAAATTGGAGTAGTTAGGACACATAATGAGAAATCCTCACAGATATAGATTACTACAGCAAATACTCCAAGAAAAGGTATTTGGAAAAAGGGGACCAGGACGCAGACGTATTTCCTGGCTAAACAATCTACCAAATTGACTATGAACAACTATTACCGATATTTTCAGAGCTGCAGTTTATAAAGTAATAATAGCCAAAATGATTGCCAACATTCGAACCAAATAGGCACTTTAAGAAGAAGAAAAAACAAAAATTTCAAGGTCATGAGTTTTCAGTAAAGATTAGAAAAAAACTTTGTTGGAAACTCATTTGGGGTGTGTTGTGTGAAATCATTGATCATTTTATACCTCCGTAACAAAATTTTTTATTTTAAAAGCAGTCAACAAAATTACTAAAAATTTTTATTTTAAAAGCAATTGCACAAGTCCGACTTTCACTTAGCCAGATATTTTTTATTGAAATTTTATTTTATACAGCATCTCTTAATAATTACTTTAACAATATTGAAGAACAACCTTATTAAATAAATATAAACTTTATTAATAGGAATAACCAAATAACTTTTAATTAATTTAATTTTTTGGTTTACGTCGTCTCGAAAAATACAAAATAAATGGTTAATAATAACAGAACGTCAACTTTAGGTATAATTATTTGTATTTTTACAGCTCGTCCCATTTTAAAAGTTGCTTGTATTAGGATCTTTAAAAAATAAAATAGACTCAATTGGACGAGTTTTAAATAATTATGTGCTTAACATAAGTTAATTTACGAAAACCTTTCATTTTAGGACACATTCGCAAACAAATAAAATCTGAAGAATGTAGTTTTGGGTTTTTCTAAGTCTGCTTCCATTAATATTAAATATGCATGACGTAATTAAAGAGTCTGTTGGAATTTTGGAATCTTTGTCACAATGGTACTACACACCATGACATCAAACAATTTATTTCTGCACTCTAAACCCGTTACTCTAACCACGTTAGCTTCATCGGAAAAGATGATTAGCAAAATATTACATTATGCACTAAACAATTACACAGACAGTGGTTTAGTTCCGGTCAAGTAACTAGTACAGAAACTGTAAGAAATAAATCATTTGCCCTAATTTAGACTGTTTTTTACATTTTATAATTTCATTAATTTCGTATAATTTTCTATCAAATTTTTTTTTTAGTTAACCTTAAAATATCTAACTAGTAAAGTACCTCAAGCGGCTAAAACTCACAAATTTTGGAATCCTATTACTTTGAAAGAATTTTCGTAAAACCATTTGGATTGTCTTGTTCTTGAGGTACAGTCTGTCAAGTAAGGACGTGACCGCTCGTATTCTTGAAAAAATGTATTTCGAGAAAAATTTTTACCATCAATGTATTCTTTGGTGTACTAATAAAGGTGCAATTACCTTATAAACTTGCCCAATCGCCTCCTGCATCTTCTGAGATTTTCTGCATATTCTGCAAATTTTTTGAGTCCCACGAGACGACTGAGTCAAAGTCCTCAGAGACTTTCGTCTGAGCTTTCTCTTTACAAGAGACCAAACGTTATCAATAGGGTTGGCGTCCGGCAATTGTGAGGGCCACTCTAATATCTTATCGTGGGCCCAAGCGAGCCGCTTCGTCACGTGATATTCGCCCAGTAAAGGTTTCTTCAACGTGCTTCGGAATTTGACATCATGTACACGAAGATGTTGTCGAAGGATCTCATGGGACACATTCAAACCCGATTTTCTTAATTTTGCTGCTCCTTGACGTAGCGTCAATTTTAAGTCACGTGAAAACAAAGACACGATTCGTTTTTCGACTTTCGGAGTGACTTTGCCTATTGAGCCACGTTTTGGTCTTCGACATTCTTCGTCTCGTTAAAATGATTTACCCACTTCTTCACAAACGACACCGATTTTTTAATATATTTAGGGAAGGCAAAATGTGTCATTTTAGGTTCCTTTGGATGAGAACAAAGAAACACTGCCTCGAATCGATATGCACACAAGTGGCTCATTTCGGATTTTACGTAATTTCGACATTCCATTGTGATCTTGGAGTTGGCCTGATAGACTTCTAAACCCTTTTGAGCAGCTTGACTTCTAAACCCTTTTGAGCAGCTTGACTGTTAGAGAATATATATTTGTGGTTGCTGTAGTATTGTAAAATATTCTTGTAAACACATGCTTGTGGTGTGTAGTGGAATGCTAAACCTCCACTTGGACTTTTCTACATATATGCCAGCGCCTACTCTGCTCAAAGTTTTTGATCAAAATAATATTAAAAATAATATGTACCTTGAAAACTCAACTGTACCAATGAATACTAATATGAAGGTATAGTTCTTCTGAGAACCATTTTCATTGATTTTATTTTTATTTTGTGTATTTGTTATACCTAATAAATTTCTGTGGCATTAAAAAATAACACATTTAATAATTTAAGAGGAGGTAGTATTAATAATTTTCATTTTGTGTAAATAAGACTAATTCCTCTTCATCTATTGTTGCATTGTTTCCTTTGTTAAATTTTAATTATTTCTTTAATTGATAACTTTGAGTAATTATAGTTTTATATTTATAATTTTAGTATCCTTATAACTAAGGTCGTGTTTTAAGGTCTGTTGTATGTTTGTTTAGTGCTTTAGATCGATTTTTTTTTATATACTTATAATCATTTAGTCTAGTTTTTAATAATCGCTGTGTCATTCCTCTGTAGTTTTTTGGAGAATTCATGCAAGGTATTTAATATACCACATTGGACTAATTTGTGATATGCATTCCTATAACAATATATTCATATGCACTCATACAGCAGTCTAGATTTTTAAGATCTCCTCTACCGATTTTTTGTTAAATCCCTAGAATCCCATCTACCAAAAATGAATTATCCCGGACACATTTTTACTTAACAGACTGTATATTAAAAAGTTTATCAATTAAAATATGTTACTTTATTAGTTTGCCGTACGGAACACTTATAAGATCACTTCGGTGCCCGTCTGTCTGTCTGTTCCTCTATCTGTCTGTCTGTCACACCCGATGTTCTCCGAAACTATTTCACATGGAAAGTTGAAATTTGGTTCTAATATAGGAATTGATGACCCCATCAGAGCCGGGTAGTTTCGAAAGTTAAATTTTGTCTTAAGGGGTTAGTGGGGGGGGGGGGAGGGTGAAATCGGAAGTGAAAAGATATTTTTTTACCAGGTCATCGAGTGGGGTGTGAAATGGAAGCTTGTAAAAATACTAGTTCAAAAATATATATAATGTAATACTTTCGCACACTTTTCTTTGAATTATTTTTAAAGAATCGTGAAAAATCGCTATCTCGAAAAGTACTAATTAAAAAATTTTGAAAAAATTTTGGAATATTCTCCATGGGGTGTAGATTAAACGAAAATTATCACGAGTACATTACCCTTATTAATTTATCTGGTAAATAAAAAAAAAACAAACATTTCAAGGTCATTTTTAAGTAAAATCTGAAACAAAATTTGTTGAAAACTCATTTGGTCTTTGAAGTCATTGATCATTTTATATCTCCGTAAGAAAAATTGTTATTTTAAAAGCAATCAACGTATGGAACAGTAATTGCGCAAGTTCAACTTGCACTTGACCGGTTATTTTTAACAATAAAATAAATAAATAAAATCAAAAATATGTATAATCTAATACAATGTAGGCTTAATAAAGTTGCCTATGCAGAAATTATGTTACGAATATATTTCTGAAGGGATAATATTAAAAATTAGTAGTAAATAATATAAATTTTAATAAAAATAACCGGTCAAGTGCAAGTTGAACTTGCACAATTAGTGTTCCCTACGTTGATTGTTTTTAAAATAAAAAAATTTGTTAGGGTGGTATAAAATGATCAGTGACTTTACAAAACACACCCCAAATGAGTTTTCAACAAAGTTTTTTCTGATCTTTACTGAAAACTGGTGACCTTGAAATTTTGGTTTTTTTATATACCAGATAAATTATTAAAGGTAATGATAATTTTCGTTCAATCTATACCCCGTGGAAAATATTCCAGGATTTTTTCAAAATTTTTTGATCAGTACTTTTCGAGATAAGGTAGGGGACAGCGATTTTTCACGATTTTTTAAAAGTAATACGAAGAAAAGTGTTTTCACAAGCTTTTATTTGACACCACACTCGATGATCTAGTAAACATTTTTTTTTCCACTTCCGATTTCACCCCCCAAAACTAACCCCTTAAGTCAAAATTTAACTTTCAAAACTACATGGCTCTGATGCGGCCATCAATTCCTATATTACTACCAAATTCCAACTCTCTATGACAAATAGTTTCGGAGAAAATCGGGTGTGACAGACGGACAGACAGACGGACAGACACCGAAGTGATCTTATAAGTGTTCCGTACGGAACACTAAAAGATTACGTAAAAATATTAATTTATTTAGTTTATAATACGAAATTAAAAATTACTAGAATTCAATTTGTTCAGTTTCATTACTTTCTTCTACTTCATTTATGCTTATAGTAGGAGATGCATTTAAACAATTATGACCATGGCACTATGAATGTGATATAATATAATATAAACCACTTTTTCGACATCCGCAGGCAGACCCACATCCTGTTTTACAATTACAAAACAGCATTTTTATTAAATGATCTGGAGCTAGGAAGTGATCCATTGTTATTGACACAAACATATTTGAAACGTTCCACTCCCGATTTTCAATAGAAATATCATTACCTATCAAAATTTGTACTTGTATACTCTTTTTAGAAGTTCAAATGCTGCGTCAGTGGTAGGCACTAAAAATGGCAATTGAACATACGTATTTTTGGCTGTGCCTTTCACAAAGAATTGAATATTAAAGCATTTAAATCTCTGATTTTTTTTTAGAGACATCGTATAAAGCCAGAATGCATGCTACACCAGCTTGAAAAATTTTGTCAGGATCTTCATTAGCATTTTTAAATACTTCAGCAGCATCATGTAAATCGCGTTTTTTCAAAATTTCAAAATTCAACTTGCTTTTACCTTTATTGAAATGAGCAGAAGTCGTGTAAAAAAAGAATAAGCTCTTTGCATTTCGGTAGTGATTTCTCCAAGCTTTGGAACGAAAAACATAGAAATGTTCAGAACAAATTTTCCTCGAGGTGCCTTTTGAAAATAAATTTCACGGTCTTTTGGAGTTAGTGCAGTTAATAGAACCAATGCGTCAATGTCTTCAGAAACTATAGTAATATTTGCCAACTGTAAATTAATTGATATTTCAACAATCAATCTGTCTGCACTACTTTCTGCTTGACGCGTAAAGATATTATTGTCATATAATTTCTTCTTCAACATTCCTATTAGTCAACTTTTTTTCACTGCATAAAATACACAACAAGAACAGAACACGTAAACTGATTTAAACGAAAAACTTCCGTCGTACAGCAACGTCTGTCGTTATCCCTTCCACTTTTTGCCATCTGCTCCTTGCTTCTACTATCCTTTTTGAATACTTACATACTAAAGGACGTTTTCTAATGTCCATTTTTTAAAAAATAACGATTATACTATCAAAATTTCAAAGAAAATTTTTTCTTAAAATGATACAATTGCAATTACTAAAAAATAAATAGCAACAAAAAAAATTCGTAAACTTTTTAGTATTTTATCTAAAAAACAGAATTCAAAAGGTCTTACCCTAATTCATTGCCAGGTCAAAACCTCTAAGGCACTGCACTAAATGCTACTGTATAATTATCTTTCAGAACCAGTCAGGCAATGCTTAATTTTTCTGATCTACCGTATCTTAACTGAGTCAAATGTTCTTTAAATCTCATTTAAATCGACTACCTTGTTTACTCAATATACGATCATTACAACTTATCTTATAAATTTCACTTCTTTCACGTTCGTTAGATTTTATCCTTCGGACTTTCTAAGATATTTTTTAGGTTGTCTGATGATTTGTAGACTAACGTGAGGCCTATCTTATTAAAGTCCCCAATTATATTTTAGATTATATAGTATCGGAAATGCTTCTGGAACTGGCAAAAAACCAACATTTTGGCAAATATCAGAAGTAATACTTCTACACAAATAGGGAGATATCAGAAAGCTAGACAATACCGCCCGATTAGCTTACTATCTCACATTTATAAACTTTTGACTAAAATTATCTCCAATAGATTAAAAAACAAGTAAGATTCCTACCAGCTATGCGAACAAGCTGGTTTTAGATCGGGCTATAGCACATACGACCACTTACAAACTAAAGAAGAGCAATGAATACAATTTCGAACTCTACGTAGCCTTCATAAATTATGAGAAGGCTTTTGATTCTGTCAAAATGTGGGCAATCATCAACGGCTTGAACAACTGTAGTATTAATTCTAGATACACTACCCTTATCAAATATATATATATATATATATATATATATATATATATATATATATATATATATATATGTATATATATATATATATGAAAATGCAAAAATGTACAGGGTGAGTCAACGAAAGAATAAAGTTCATTAACTCATTTGTTTCGGGAATGACGAAAAAATGTTAAATACAATAGTTTTAGGCAATGTTAAGGTGTATAGTTTAAAATTATTTTTGAGTATACAGGGTGTTTCAAAAAAGTGTGGCCAATATAACATCTTTTTTTTAAAGGGAACATCCTATTTTTTAATTTATTTTTAAATTCTGCGTAAAATTTTATAACTTTTTTATCAACAATATTATATACCTAAACATAGTAGTTTTTCTAATATTTCAGTTTTTTTTTAAATACTAGTTTTCAATTTTGTAAAAAATTACCTGTAGCGGCATTGTTTCTGAAGGTGGAATACTCATAATTGGTTGGTTGGAGCGTTCTATAGACATGAAAAAAGATATATGTAAAGAAATTTGAATTAGAAGCTACAGCGTGTTCAAAATAAATTTTTTGGCATTTCTACTATTTTAAATTGAAAAATCTCAAATTTTTTAAATGGCACACCCTGTATAGTGTATTTTGTTCCGATATATTTTACAAAACCCCTCAACTTTTATTAAATGTATCATATACCTATTTCTAATAGTTTTCGATTTATTTTGAATTTTTCAATTTTATCCTTGTTTTTTAATACACTTACGCTATAACATTATAGGCATCGGCACAGGTCATACAGTTGTACAGCGCAGCGGGTTGCTGAATGTCGACTGGTCTAATACTTATGGCGCCAGAACTGTTGACGAGGCCTGTAAATTTTTCTATGAAACAGTTGCGAGTGTATTTGGTTTGTATGTGCCCACGTCGGTAATTCATAAAAGGAAATTTCCAGTATGGTTTACAACGGATATTATTAAATCAATTAAGCGTAAGCATAGAATTTATCATGTCTTGAGGTTGGATATAAAAAGGAGAATAAACATAGCATACAAGAACTATCTGTCCAAGATTGAAAACTCTGTGCAGGGCGATCCCAGTACATTCTGGGCCTTCGTTAGCTCGAAAAGGTCTTCAAGCTCTTTTTTCCGACCCTCTTTACTGAGGGGGGAAAAGATTATTCAGATCCTGTTGAAATTGCTAACCTCTTTGCGAATTTTTTTCTTTGGTCTATAACAACTCTGCACTGAATAATCCTTTCCAACACCCTCCAAACAATAATTTTAATATAAGCTCTCATGTAACTCTTAATTGTGTATCAGAGGAAGCAGTCAGTAGGTTCTTGAAAAAATCTAAAAACAAAATGTCCATGGACCTGATAATATTCCCAGTTTCATCGTCAAAGACTGTGCATCCGCGTTCTCGAAGCCATTGAGCTTCATTTATAACATGGCACTCACAACACATTCATTTCCTCAGGTATGGAAGGAAGCTAGGATAATTCCTCTCTTCCAAAAAGGCAATGTAAATAGCATCTCTAATTATAGGCCCATATCGATGCTATCGCCATTTGCGAAAGCATTAGAGGGGCTGATTCACGAAGATGTGTTTAATCAAGTTAAACATTCTGTATCTGAATCTCAGCATGGCTTCTATAAAAGTCGCAGTACGATCACGAATCTGGCCAGTTTCACTCATTTTGTAAGTAAGATCTTAGATGCTCGTGGTCAGGTTGATGCTATTTATATGGATTTTTCAAAGGCGTTCGATCGAGTAGATCATTCTGTCTTCCTTCTTAAATTGAGGTGGCTTGGTTTCGATGACAATCTTATTCGACTGTTTGCCTCCTATTTGAGTGACAGGTATCAATATGTCGATATTCGTGGTAATCACTCCTTCAGATTCAAAGCTACAAGTGGAGCTCCTCAGGGCAGTATATTGGCTCCACTGATATTCTCTCTGTTTATTAACGATATAGGCATTAATGTTTCTAGCAATGTTCTATTGTTTGCGGATGATTTAAAGATTTTCAGACAAATACATTGCGTTTCTGATTGCATTGAACTTCAAGATGATATACGACTAGTTAGCAACTGGTGCACAGCTAACAACTTACCTCTAAATGCCGAAAAGTGCTACAAAATGACGTACGCTAATAAAAAGACCCTAACTCATTCTGACTATTATATAAATCTTGAGATATTGAAGGATTTAAAATCCATCAAGGACCTTGGCGTAGTTTTTGACGAGCGCCTATCATTTTCAGGAACACATAAATCAGGTTTACAAGAGCTCAATGCAAATGCTGGGATTCATATTTAGAAACTCTCGTAATTTCTCAAACATTGATACAATTAAATCTCTGTACTTTGCATATGTTCGATCAAAATTAGAATACGCAGCAATAGTGTGGCATCCTATACACTCAAAGTACACTTCCCAAATAGAAGGGGTACAACGAAAATTTTTAAAATTTCTCGTATATAAAATGGAGGGTATTTTCCCACCACGAAGCTCGCCACAGGAAACTCTGCTTCGCAGATTTCAGATATCGTCATTGGCCGATCGTCGCAATTTTATGCTGGTTTTGTTTTTGTTTAAAATTTGCAACTCGGCTTTCGACTGTCCCTACTTATTGTCAAAACTAAACTTTAACGTACCATCTCGTGCGTTAAGACATTATCCCGTGTTCAACTTACCGTTCCTTGCTTCAAATTTTCAGTTAAAAGACCCCCTTTTTCAAGCTATGAAGATTTTTAATGTGAATTGCAACGGCATTGATATTACCAATCTAACATATTCTCAGTTTTTAGAAGGTTGCACGGGATCGTTGTCTTGGGAATATGATTAACTAATATTGTAGCGTATATTATTAGAGCTGAAACTTAATATTGTAATGTGTTTATCCGAACAGACTCGTTTAGATTTAACTTAGCTTTAGTCACATTGTCTTGTTAATGGATGTATTTATCTGTTAGACAATAAAGATTATTATTATGACTGTTCTCGTTTTTCTTTCTCACATTTGGTCAATGTGGTTCCATATTTGGCTGACGGGCGCAAACCAAGTCAGCACAAACGCATTACCACTGTGTATTAAGGAATGACCTGACAATGTTACATGTTTTCAAAATCACTGACTTCTGAATGTTTTTGTGTATGTTTGTGTTGAGTCCTAATTGTACTAAGTGTGGTGTGAATGTTGTTGGTGTAAGGCCTGTGGCTGATATAATGAGGGGGACAATGATGACTTTTTCTTGTTTCCATAGCCTTCTTATTTCCGTTGCAAGGTCTGTGTATTTGGAAATTTTTTCTGTGTATTTCGTTTGGATGTTTGTGTCGTTGGGGACGGCTATGTCAATTAGATAGGTGACTTTTTCTTTTTTGCACTGAAAAGTAATATCGGGTCTATTGGCGGAGACTGTTTTATCTGTATGGATATTGATGTCCCAGTAGAGTTTGTAATCTTTATTTTGAAGTACGGATGTTGGTGTGTATTTGTAGTAGGGATCTGTGTTTTGAGCTTGTATGTTGTGGCTAGTGCTTGGTGAACTACTTTTGCCGCTGAGTCATGTCTGGCTGTGTATTCCGTTCCGGCTAATATTTTACATCCGCTTGTTATGTGTTCGATCGTTTCTTTCTGCTGGTGGCATTTTCTGCATCTGTCTTCTGTAATAGTTGAGTCTTTGATGATATACTTTTGGTAGTTTCTGGCTAATATGACTTTATCCTGGATGGCAAGTAAGAAGCCTTCTGTTTCCGGGAATAGCTGCCCATCCCGTAACCAGGTGTATGATTGTTTTTTATTTACGTGGTCTTGTTCTATGTGGTCTCTGTGTTTTCCGTGGAGTGTTTTTTCTGACCACGTTTTCATCTTTTCCTATTGTAACTGGATGTGACTGTGTGTATCTGTTGGGTGGTCTACCCAGGATAAGTCGAGTGGGGTATAGTTTTTGTCTGCTTTGACTGTTGCTGTGTGGAGGCTGGTTTGCTTGGTGTGAAAGAATTTCCTAAGTGCTTGTATCTGTTTTGTGTGTAATGATCTAATGTCTATAATTCCTCTTCCTCCTGCCTTCCTCTCGATGGTAAGTCTTTCTTTGCATGCGTTGGGGTGTAATTTCCTGTATTTGGTGAATTGAGATCGTATAAGGATGTGAATATTTTCTATGTCTGTTTGTGACCATTTGATGATACCAAATGAATATGTGAGTATAGGTATAGCGAACGTGTTGATGGCTTTAGTGAGATATTTGGAGTTGAGTTTTGTTTGTAAAAGTTTCGTCAGTCTGTTCTTGAATTCGGTTCTGAGCTCTGTTTTGATGTGAGTATGGTTGAGTTTGGTGCTTTGTTGGAAGCCTAGATATTTGTATGTTTCTTTGTCGAACATGTTATCGAGTGTTTCATTGTTGATGGTTTCTGTCTCATGGTGGTACTTCCATTGGCCTTTGTTGATGTGGAGCACTTTGCATTTACTTATACCAAATTCCATATTGACATCTAAGGTGAATATTTCTGTGATTTTGAGGAGTTCTTTCAGCTGTGTTTTTGTGGCAGCGTAGAGTTTTATGTCATCCATATATAGGAGGTGGTTTATTTTATGTTGATTCACTTTTTGGTGTCTGATATTGAAGCCATGCTCTGTTCTGTTTAGTATATTTGCACTATTGCACTAAATGTGGTGTGAATGTTATTGGTGTAAGGCCTGTGGCTGATATAATGAGGGGGACAATGATGACTTTTTCCTGTCTCCATAGCCTTTTTATTTCCGTTGCAAGGTCTGTGTATTTGGAAATTTTTTCTGTGTATTTCGCTTGGATGTTTGTGTCGTTGGGGACAGCTATGTCAATCATATAGGTGACTTTTCCTTTTTTGCACTGAAAGGTAATATCGGGTCTATTGGCGGAGACTGTTTTATCTGTATGGATACCGATATCCCAGTAGAGCTTGTAATCTTCATTTTCAAGTATGGATGTTGGCGTGTATTTGTAGTAGGATCTGTGTTTTCTATGGGTCTGTATGTTGTAGCTAGTGCTTGGTGAACCACTTTGGCAGCTGAATCATGCCTGGCTGTGTACTCCGTTCTGACCAATATTTTATATCCGCTCGTTATGTGTTTGATCGTTTCTTTCTGCTGGTGGCATTTCCTACATCTGTCCTCTGCAATAGTCGGGTCCTTGATGATATGCTTTTGGTAGTTTCTGGTTAATATGACTTTATCCTGGATGGCAAGTAAGAAGCCTTCAGTCTCAGGGAATAGCTGCCCATCCCGTAACCAGGTGTATGATTGTTTTTTATTTACGTGGTCTTGTTCTATGTGGTATCTGTGTTTTCCGTGGAGTGTTTTCTCTGACCACGTTTTCATCTTTTCCTGTTGTAATTGGGTGTGACTGTGTTTGTCTGCTGAGTGGTCTGCCCGGGCTAAGTCGAGAGGTGTGTAGTTTTTGTCTGCTTTCACTGTCGCTGTGTGGAGGCTGGTTTGCTTGCTGTGAAAGAATTTCCTAAGTGTTTGTATTTGTTTTGTGTGTAATGATCTGATGTCTATAATTCCTCTTCCTCCTGCCTTCCTCTCGATGGTAAGTCTTTCTTTGCATGCGTTGGGGTGTAATTTCCTGTATTTGGTGAATTGAGATCGTATAAGGATGTGAATATTTTCTATGTCTGTTTGTGACCATTTGATGATACCAAATGAATATGTGAGTATAGGTATAGCGAACGTGTTGATGGCTTTAGTGAGATTCTTAGAGTTGAGTTTTGTTTGCAAAAGTTTCGTCAGTCTGTTTTTGAATTCGGTTCTGAGTTCTGTTTTGATGTGAGTGTGGTTGAGTTTGGTGCTTTGTTGGAAGCCTAGATATTTGTATGTTTCTTTATCGAACATGTTACCGAGCGTTTCATTGTTGATGGTTTCTGTCTCATGGTGGCACTTCCATTGGCCTTCGTTGATGTGGAGCACTTTGCATTTACTTATACCAAATTCCATATGGACATCTAAGGTGAATATTTCTGTGATTTTGAGGAGTTCTTTCAGCTGTGTTTGTGTAGCAGCGTAGAGTTTTATGTCGTCCATATATAGGAGGTGGTTTATTTTATGTTGATTCACTTTTTGGTGTCTGATATTGAAGCCATGCTCTGTTCTGTTTAGTATATTTGAGAGTGGATTGAGACAGAGGCAAAACCATAGAGCACTGAGCGAGTCTCCCTGAAATATACCCCGTCTGATGTACAGCTCTTCTGTTTGGATCCGTTCGGTTTGTGTTTCTAGGCGTATTTTGGTTTTCCATGTTTTCATAATTTGCGCGAGAAACTGCCTGAGGTGTTGGTTGATTTTATAGATTTCTAGGGCCCTGATTAACCAGCTGTGGGGTATGGAGTCGAAGGCTTTTTTATAGTCTATGTAACCGATGTGAAGGTTTCTGTGTTCTTTTCTGGTTTGTCCCATAATCACGCTATCTATAATCAGCTGCTCTTTGCATCCTCGACTATTTTTCCTGCATCCCTTCTGCTCTTCTGTGAGGATATTGTTGTCTGTTAGGTGTTGTTCTATTTTCTTCGAAATTGTGGCTGTGATGATCTTGTATAGAGTTGGAAGACAGGTGATAGGTCGGTAGTTTGACGGGTTTGTGGTGTCTGAGCTTTTGGGTTTAACGTATGTTATTCCTTGTGTGAGGAAAGTGGGAAATGTGTGTGGTTGTAGAATGGCTTTGTTGATTTGGTGTGTGAGTGCTTCATGTGTGGTGGTAAACTGTTTGTACCAGAAGTTTTGTATATTGTCTATTCCAGGACATTTCCAGTTGTGTGTGTGTTTGATAGTTTCTGTAATTTCTTGTGTGGTATTTTCTTGTTCTGTCACATGTTTATGTTTGTCTTCTTCGGCTTTGATCCAGGGGGTGTTATTATTGTGTAGTTTGGGTTCTGACCAGATACTTTTCCAATAATCTGTGAGTTCTTGTTTGTTTGGTGGTTCAGTCACTGCTATCTGTCTGTTGTACATAGTTTTCCGGTAGAACTGTTTTTCGCTTCTTCGGAAGAGGTTGTTGGTGTCTTTCCTCTCATTTGATTCTTTGTATCTACGGAGTCTTGCGGCATATACAGATAGTTTTTGTTTCAAGGTATCGAGAATTTCTGGCAGTGTTCTGTTGGGAGACTTAGATTTGATCTTGTTTGCCCCCTGTGTGACACGTTTGGACGCGTTCCCGCTTATAAACTGGGTAAAATGTCCTAGATCTCTCCTGATGTTGTTGATTTTGTTTTCTATTCTTATTTGCCATTTGAATTTTGGTTTTGTCCTGTTGGGGTTTCCTTGTCGTTGAGGGAGTTTTTGATTATTTTGTGTTAGAGTGGTGATTGCTGCTGAGTATATTATTGTGTGAATGTCTTCGATTGTGCTTAAGTCTGTTATATACTGAGGTATTATGTGCTTGTTTAGTGTGTTGAGGATTGGTTGCGTGCTCTGTCTGAAGATTAAACGAGGGATGGGATTTCTTGTTGTGGGGTCGGTGCCTGACCATCGAGCTAGATGTGACTCCATTTTTGCTTTAAGTGTTTGTATGAGAGGTGATTCGGGGTGATGTTGTGTGGATGTCGTTGAGGGTGGCGAGTGATTCATGTTGTTGTCTGTGATATGGTGTTGCGCGGTACTCACAATATTATTTTGCGTTATGCTCCTCCTGGGTGGTGGGTATTGTTGTGTTTGACTGGGTGGTTGAGTGTGTGAGGCTGGTTCGGAATCTGCTTTATTGTTTCTATTGTTTGGTTGGTCTGTGTTCAGTTCAACAGCCACTGTGTCCTTGATGGTTTGCAATTCGAGAGATGTGAGACGATTGTTCTTAGTAATAACTCTTTTTTGATCTACTACTCTCTGTTCTAAAACAAGTAATTGCAGATGTGGATATTCGGTCAAGAAAAGTCTGTGCAGTTGCTGTCTGTAGCCCGATGTTATTGTTTCGAGTTTGGTGGCGGTGTAGTAACAGCGCATCACCGTCCTATTCATCTCATCCGTCCACTTTAACCGCTGTCTTGGTTTTCCAGCCTTGGTAGTTGCATGTTGTCCTTGCAAAACATACGGGCCCTGGCCTGGCTTTGGTGGTTGTGTTTGTCCCGTATCTACATCGGTTGCGCTTGGGATTGATGTTGGTGGGTCCAAGCGGCGAGTGGTTCTCTTCTCAGTGATTTCTTTGTCAGGTTTTGTGTTTTCATTACAGCAACGCATGGCGTGTTCGTTGATTCCTGTGGTGCAACTCATGCGCTGCTGTGATTTTCCCGCCTTGGTGGGTGTCGGCTTAGTCGCCGACACAACACTTTTGGCAGGTCCATTTTCGGTTGCCTGGTCTTTATCGTTTTGGTCGAGCTGCCATTTCCCGCGACGTCCTCGACCGTTACGTCGCTCGTCCGATGCTTCTTTTATTGGTCTGTTGTTCTCTGGAATGTTTTCAATGTTTTGTGGTGTCAGAAGCTCAAAGTGTCCCGACATTGGGTTGCCTGTTTTATTATTATTATTATTATTATTATTATAGTTGCCAAGACAAAACAAAAATTTAGGCATTGTCAAATTTTGGCATATCTATTAAACAAGTAAAAATAGTTTAATTTGTTGTAGTAAGTGACATATAAAGGTAATAGTTATGGATCTTCCTAAAAATCAATTAATTGATATGGTTTATATACTTGGAGAGGCGGGAAAAAATTGTAAGGCTTTACGGAGACGTATACCATCTAGAAAATCTTTTCAGTGCTTAATGGAACGGTTTGATGGTAGTGGTAGCGTTGAGTATACGAAACGGAAAGTAGTAAACCAGAATGCTACCAATGAGGAAAAAGAAATGGAGATTTTACTTCGTGTTGAAGATAATCCCCAGGTCAGCAGCCATCAACTAGCTGAC
Source organism: Pachyrhynchus sulphureomaculatus (assembly GCA_019049505.1). Lineage (NCBI taxonomy): Eukaryota > Metazoa > Arthropoda > Insecta > Coleoptera > Curculionidae > Pachyrhynchus > Pachyrhynchus sulphureomaculatus. Next base: position 30,355,238 of record CM032455.1, read on the forward strand.
TTATCTGACACACCCCAATCTACGGCTAATCACATCACCAGAAAATACAGGTATCATCCCTTTCATATGGAACTGCACCAAAAACTTCAAGACCGTAATTTTGAACGACGAGTAAATTTTTGTACCACCATAAATGAAGCAATAGAGGCCGATCCAAATTTTTTATCCAAAATAATGTTTTCTGATGAAGCTACTTTTCGCAGTAATGGAGCAGTTAACAGTCATAAATGCATTATTATTCAACAGTTATTCCATTTTGAGTCCGGGAAGTTCAAAAACCATTGTTCGCTTAATGTATGGTATGGAATATTAAATTTTCGAATTATTGATCCATATTTTTTCCGCGAACCGCTTAACAGGCCTAGATATCTAAATTTTTTTACAAAACGAATTACCCCAGCTTCTTGAAGAAGTTGATAACTTTGAAAGGGAACAAATGTGGATTCATCAAGACGGAGCTTCAGCTCATTACCACCGGGAAGTTCTTGAATTTTTAAACGATCGTTACTCACAAAAATGGATCGGTAGGGATGGATTCATTCAGTGGCCCCCTCGATCATGTGACTTAACACCTTTAGACTTCTTTTTGTGGAGCTACATTAAAGATCATGTTTATGTGAATCCCGCTACAATACCAGTAGATATGGAAAATAAGATACGGGATGAGTGCAGGACAAAAACGCCCTTTATGCTAGGAAAAATGAAGGAAAATGTAGTAAAACGACTGGACATGTGTATTCAAGTAGATGGGCATATTTTTGAACATTTATTACGGCATAATAATTAATCATTAGATAAATTAAACTATATTAAAATTATTATTAACTATTCGTTTATGTTTTCACAATAGCGTAAGTGTATTAAAAACAAGGGTAAAAATTGAAAAATTCAAAATAAATCGAAAACTATTAGAAATAGGTATATGATATACTTAATAAAAGTTGGAGGGTTTTGTAAAATCTATCAGAAAAAATAATAATATACAGGGTGTGCCGTTAAAAATATTTGAGATTTTTCAAATTAAAATAGTCGAAATGCATAAATTTATTTTGAACTCCCTGTAGCATTTAACTCAAATTTCTTTACATATATCTTTTTTTTACATCTCTATAGAACACTCGTACTAATTATGAGTATTCCATCTTCAGAAACAATGGCGCCACTGTAAATTTTTTACAAAACTGAAAACTAGTATTTTTTTTTTTAAATTGAAAAAATAGAAAAAACTACTAGGTTTAGGTATATAATATTATTAATAAAAAAGTTATAAAATTTTACACAGAATGTAAAAATAAATTAGAAAATAGGATGTTCCATTTAAAAAATATATATTTTATCGGCTACACTTTTTTGAAGCACCCTGTATACTCAAAAATAATTTTGAACTGTGCACCTTAACATTCCTTAAAACTATTGTATTTAACACTTTTTCGGCATTCCCGAAACAAATGAGATAATGAACTTTACTCTATCGCTGACTCACCCTGTACATAAAACCTAGTACAGAACAAATACGAATAGCAAGAGGTGTAAGACAGGGAGATACAATCTTTCCTAAGCTATTTTACAGCTCTAGAAGACGTATTTCGCCAACTAGATTGGACAAAGAAGGGCCTAAAGGTAGATGATGTGTACCTGAGTCATTTAAGATTCGCAGACGATATTGTAGTCATCAGTAGTCCACGAGATGATAAATGAGTTAAATTACCACTTAACGACAATGGGTCTTAAGAAAAGTAAGACAAAAATATTAACCAACACTAATAACAACATAGTTATAAATATGGAAGGAACAGTTCTCGAGATTGTTAAGAATTATGTGTATCTTAGGCAAAAAATTACTACGACCAGATACAGTGTCTCGGATGAAATTTTAAGAAGAATCAGGCTTGGATGGTACGCATTCGGAAAATTAGGATATATATATATTCAAAGATAAAGCCATCCTAAATAAGCTAAAGGTCAAAGTTTACGATCGTAATTACATATGGCGCTGAACCTTGGACGAATAAGGGCGATATATAAAACCAGCTCGGACCCAGAGAGCATACGTTAGACAGATGGCCGGAATAAAACTTGAAGCTAGAAAAAGAAACAAGTGGATACATGAACAAATGAAATTAAAGGATATTATAGAGCACGAAACAGAAAGAAAGTGGCATTTTTCAGGACATGTAGCACGCACGACCGATAATCGGTGGACCAAGCGAACATTAGAATGGAGACCACGAGAACCGAAAAGGAGCGTAGGACGAAATGACGGGATAATATATAGAGGGTTGCGTGCATTGGATGGATGACAACAGCTGCTAATAGATTGAGATGGAAATTCAGGGGGGAGACCTACATCCAGCTTTGGATAAAACTAGGCTTATAGTGACATAGTGAGATAGTTTCGAAACATATTTCGTCTTATTTTACTTACACATAAAAAAAAGTGCAATGAATATTTAAACTAAACAATATTTCTTCAAGTAATATTATACTCAGGGGTAAGGAAAATAATATTACATTTACTTTTTTCCAGTGTTATAGTGTCTGACCTTGGGTAGTGTATTTTTATCCTCATTTTATTACTTTATAAATAACTGGTTAGAAATAAGAAGTCGACAGGCAATATTCACCATATGGCTAGTTTTTTTCTTTTTTATACAAGTATCTCATAAAAAAAATAAATTTCAAATATTTACAGTAAAAATTAATTAATAAAATTTATTGATTGTACAAACTCCAGTCCTTGGAAATTATTTCCGAAAAATTATGTAAACCGTATATTTCTGCCTATCTTCTAAACAATCGGTCTAAGCAAGCAATCATGGGTCAACACGTGGTTTTCGTGATCACTGCCATTTTATAGGTGTGTTTAAAGTACGTCGCGACGTTCCTTCCCGCTGAAACGAAGTTGTCTGGTTGTAATCACCAAAATTTTGTCAAACACTAAACAGATATGTGTGGCCTCTGTCATTCTCAAAAAACGGGGACGCGATTATTCTAGTTACCGATATTATTATTCCTTTATAGAAATATTAACGCATTTGATGCTTTATTTTTGATTCGTGGTACTCTAGTAGAGGCAATTCTGTTTAATAAGGAGACTGTTAAATAATGTTAGTTTTATTTCTTGCACCAGCTTATCGTGTAGAGATGTAGATATAAAATTTTAAATATATAATAAAAGACTTGTTTTTAGTCAATTTCCACTGGTCTATTTAAATTGCGATGACGCGTTTCGCTGTCCATGCAGCTTCTTCAGATCTACATTTTACACTGTCAACTTAGGTTTAATATTCACAGTTTTACATAATTACTTAATTATAATATTACACCTAATTAAATTACATTGATATTATTGGAAAATCCACACAGATTTGGAGTTAGGAGAATAAATCCAATAAATGGTGAATTGCTTAAATCTACCTGGTCGTTGAGTAAAGTACCTGTAGTCCTTAATCGATTTATTTGCATTGTCTCTAAAAGGTTTAGTTTTAAACCTTTTTGTTGGGTGTGTAAAATTTTGAAATTCTTGTTAAATTTGTGATTTTCTGTTAAAAGATGATTAGCATATGTTGAATTAGATTTTCTATGGATGAAACTTTTTTCGTATTCTGTAATTCTTTGTCTAAATGTACGTCCAGTTGGTCCGATGTATGTTTTAGGACATGACCCACATGTTAACTGATAAACCCCTGATTTATTGTCTTTATTGATTTGTGGTTTGTAGTTCCTTTTTAATTGATTTAATCAAATATCATACCAAATTTGAACCTAAATATAGTATCAAAAAACTCATACGAACTCGTGAATAAAGTTAAGAATATAACAATACCAGATAATTCTAAATTAGTCTTTTTCGATGTCAAAAACTTATTTCCAAGTGTTCCCCCAGACGAAACAATAATTTTAATAGAGAACCTATTAACAAAAACAAAATAAATGAAGTTATAAAAAATGGACATAATTAATTTATTAAGAACTTGCCTAAGACAAAATTATTTTTCATTTAACAATACATTCTACAATAGTAAGGAAGGGTTAATTATGGGGAGTCCATTAAGTCCATTACTTGCCGAAATTTTCATGGACAGTATTGAAACAATGATATTTAACAACCATAATAACAATAGTAATAATTGTCTATACTGGTATCGATACGTAGACGATATAATTGTATGCTTTACAGGTACGGACAGACAATTAACTCACTTTTTACAGTATATTAATTCTTTACATAGAAATATCAGTTTTACAATGGAAGAAGAAGTCGAAGGGCAAATCAATTTCCAATCAGTAAAGCCATGAAAAAACATGAATTTGCAATATATCACAAACCTTGTCATACAGATACCACAATCCATCATAAACTTGCAGCTTATCATAGTTTTATACATAGACTAACTAATATCCCCTTATCAGAAGAAAAATTTTACTAAAGAATTAAACTACATAAAACAAGTAGCCGTTAACAACGGTTATTCGGTTACTTTCATCAATAGTATCGTTAGGAAAAAACTTAGAAACAAGGCAATCTCAGAAATTTACCCGCGTTTTAAGGACAGAAATACCACTTTTGAATGCTTAACCTATTTCGGCAAAACAACGGAAAAACTGGGGAAATTTTTAAATAAAAAAAATATCAACATAGCTTATAAGACTAACAATACTATAGGGAAATATCTTAAAAACTACAAACCACAAATCAATAAAGACAATAAATCAGGGGTTTATCAATTAACATGTGGGTTATGTCCTAAAACATACATCGGACAAACTGAACGTACATTTAGAGAAAGAATTACAGAACACGAAAAAAGTTTCATCCATAGAAAATCTAATTCAACATATGCTAATCATCTTTTAACAGAAAATCACACATTTAACAAGAATTTCAAAATTTTACACACCCAACAAAAAGGTTTAAAAACTAAACCTTTTAGAGACAATGCAAATAAATCGATTAAGGACTACAGGTACTTTACTCAACGACCAGGTAGATTTAAGCAATTCACCATTATTGAATTTATTCTCCTAACTCCAAATCTGTGTGGATTTTCCAATACTATCAATGTGATTTAATTAGGTGTAATATTATAATTAAGAAATTATATAAAACTGTGAATATTAAACCTAACTTGACAGTGTAAAATGTAGATCTGAAGAAGCTGCATCGACAGCGAAACGCGTCATCGCAATTTAAATAAACCAGTGGAAATTGACTAAAAACAGTCTTTTATTATATATTTATAATGTATTTCCATCAAGTAGAAGCTACAACCATCCAAAAAATAAAATTTTACGAAGAATGCGATGTAATGAACTTCTGGACAAATTTACAGCACTTGGTGGGTATGATATTGAGAGGGCCCATACTAACACTCGACTACCCGTTTCTACACCTTCTTGATATCCTTGGCCACCCTAAGATTCAAAAGTAACTAGTCATAATAAGTTTTAAAAACGATAATTTTAAACAACTGTTTAAGATCACCACATATGTTTATTGTATTAAAGTTGACAATTGTTTCGACGCACTGTGTCTTCTTCTGGAGCAAGATTGTAAACTAACTGCAAAATATAAGTTACCTGGTTATAAGGGTTAAATTAATTAACAATAGTCACTTTAATAACTAAAACAAGTTCAATAAAGGAGACCTACCGCCACCCAGTTGATCAATGAATAATAAACCTGAGGATTTTTTCCGGTTAATCTCTACCTGCTCTAAACAATTCAGCAGTTTCCCTTTCTTTTCATTGTGTAAAATTCTGAAATCTTCATTGAAAGTACGATTTTCATCTGTTAAATATTTAGCGTAATGGGATATGTTATTTTTCATTCTATAACTTTGTTTATGTTCCTTTATTCTATTATAAAACGATCTGCCTGTTTCTTTTATAGTATATAGGTTCTATTAAAGGTGCCAGAGCATAGTTCTAAACTCTTGTTTTATTCTCTTTTTAGTATTCCGTACGGAACACTTATAAGATCACTTCGGTGTCTGTCTGTCTGTCTGTCTGTCTGTCTGTCTGTCTGTCACACCCGATTTTCTCCGAAACTATTTGACATAGAAAGGTGAAATTTGGTAATAATATAGGAATTGATGGCCTCATCAGAGCCATGTAGTTTTGAGAATTAAATTTTAACTTAAGGGGTTAGTTTTGGGGGGTGAAGTCGGAAGTGAAAAAAAGGTTTTTTTTTACTAGATCATCGAGTGTGGTGTCAAATGAAAGCTTGTGAAAACACGAGTAAAAAATGTATATATAATATTATACTTGCGCGCACTTTTCTTTGTATTATTTTTAAAATTCGCGAAAAATCGCTGTCCGGGCCTTATCTCGAAAAGTACTTATCAAAAAATTTTGAAAAAATTCTGGAATATTCTCCACGGGGTGTAGATTGAACGAAAATTATCACGAGTGTATTACCTTTAATAATTTATATGGTACATAAAAAAACAAAAATTTCAAGGTCATCAGATTTCAGTAAAGATTGGAAACAAACTTTGTTGAAAACTCATTTGGGGTGTGTTTTGTGAAGTCACTGATCATTTTATACCACCGTAACATAAATTTTGACTTAAGGGGTTCATTGTGAGGGTGAAATCGGAAGTGAAAAAAATTTTTTTTACTAGGTCATCGAGTGTGGTGTCAAATGAAAGCTTGTGAAAACACGAGTAAAAAAAAATATATATATATATATATATATATATATATATATATATATGTATATATATATATATATATATATATATATATATATATATATATATATATATAATGTAATACTTGCGCACACTTTTCTTCGTATTACTTTTAAAAAATCGCTGTCCCCTACCTTATCTCGAAAAGTACTGATCAAAAAATTTTGAAAAAATGCTGGAATATTCTCCACGGGGTATAGATTGAACGAAAATTATCACGAGTGCATTACCTTTAATAATTTATTTGGTATATAAAAAAAAAAAAAAAATTTCAAAGTCACCAGTTTTCAGTAAAGATTGGAAACAAACTCTGTTGAAAACTCATTTGGGGTGTGTTTTGTGAAGTCACTGATCATTTTATACCACCCTAACAAAAAATTTTATTTTAAAAACAATCAACGTACGGAACACTAATTGTGCAAGTTCAACTTGCACTTGACCGGTTTTTTTGTTTTACTTTTATGATTTTTTAATATGTCGAGTGTTATTGGTACGGAAGGCAATGTTTACTTGATTTTTATGGAAAAAATATCGAATTTTATTGGTCAATTTACCAATATAAGTGAGTGTATGAAACTTATCTTTCTTTACTTGTTTATGTGGGTACACCAGTCCTATGGTTTTTTTAAATTGTTTTTTCATTAAAATATTATCTATTCTGTACAGGGTGGTCCAAATTGGACACTTTTAAACGTAAACCTCTTTATCTAAAGGAGATAGACGAAAACTGATGTAGGTGTATGAGGCTCAATTTTTATGATAAACTCAATGGTGAAAACCGCATATCGATATCTAGTACCGTTTCAGATATACAGGGTGTTTTTCAAAAATCTGCATTTTGGAAAAATGTTTGTAATTCTTTTCCTATTGCAAATTTTTTGATTTCCGTAAAAACATTCTCGAAGCACTTTTTCACGTGCATTTCAACAGTGTAAGTTACATTTTTTACAACTAATATTTTAATAGTTATTAACGCAAAAATATTTTTTAAATGGAATACCCTGTATATTTTCCTTATCCGAATAGAGCTTTAAATTACCGTTCTAAAAAAATATAGCACACTTTATATTTTGCTTAAATCTATTTCAAAATATAAGGGTTTTCAGTTTTTACGCGAGGTTTAAATGCACATTTTGTGAAGTAGGCTTTGGACGGAGTGGCCATATGAAGCTGCGCAATGAAGTTTAAAAATTACGAAAAACAGTGTGTTTCATACAAACCGGAGAAAATTCGGAAGCGGCAAGTAATTTGTACCACGAACGGTATCCAGAAAGGCGTCAACCTTCAAGGATATATCTGCTCGATTGCAACATAACCTAGTTAATAGTGATCATTTTGAAAAGAAAGGACCCAAAAATTATGCATCAAACAGGGAGAAGAAATAGTAGTTTTAGGAACTATCGGAAATAATCCCAACACTTCAACCCGACAGTTAAAAGAATCCACTGGACTACCAAGAACTAATGTAAGTCGTACTTTAATGAAGCACAAATTCAGGCCATATAGGACTAGAAAAGTTCATCACCTTAGAGACGGAGATTTTCAACGGCGTATGGATTTTAGGCAATAGTTTCTGGAGAATTGTAACCATGTTCCGAATTTTTCATTAAATTGCATTTGGACAGATGAAGCTTATGTAAGCAATGCAGATATTTTTAACCGTTACAACTGTTATACGTGGGCACAAGAAAATCCTCATTTAGTTGTGGAGCAAAGAAATCAAGGCAGATTTGGATTTAATGTGTGGGCAGGAATTTTTAGAGGCAGGGTTATAAGTCCATTTATTTAGGAAGGAACACTCACCTCTCAGAGGTATTTAGACATTTTAAGACAGCAAATAGAACCTCTTGTTGATGAACTGCCGTTAATGGATCTTAGAAATATATTTTTTCAACACGACGGGGCACCCCCTCATAACGCTGCAGTTATCAGTAATTTTTTATCGGCCAATTTCGACAATAACTACCTAGCCAACCAAGGTCCGAACCGTTGACCGACAAGGTCACCGGATTTAACACCCATGGACTTCTATCTCTGGGGAAGATTGAAAGACTTAATTTTTAAATTGCCAATAAACACCAGGCAAGAGTTAGAAGTCGCAGTGATACAAAGTTTTGCAGCTCTCACTCCTCTCGACCTAATCAACTCAGTAAGAAGTGTCCAGAAAAGGTGCCGCTTATGTGTAAATAAAACTGGTCGATATTTCGAACATCTCTTATAGAAAATTGTTTTGTTTTAGTTTGCTCTACTCGGAATAAATTCTTTTATTGTTGTTTTGTTTTATTTTCTACATAGTTTAAGGTACTATAGCACTTAGTAAATTTCATTATAGTTATGACTCCTAGACTTACTTCTGGGAATTTTTTTTTACGATTTTACTGCTATCGGTAAACAATTGATATTGCTGCTCCGTCCAAAGCTTACTTCACAAAATGCGCATTTAAAATTCGCATAAAAACTGAAAACCTTTATATTTTGAAGTAGATTTAAGCAAAATACAAAGTGTGCTATATTTTTAGAATGGTAATTTAAAGCTCTATTCGGATAAGGGTATCCCATTTAAAAAATATATTTTTGCGTTAACAACTATTAAAATATTAGTTGTAAAAAAAAAAGTTGTACACTGTTGAAATCCACCTGAAAAAGTGCTTTAAGTTTTTTTTTACAGAAATCAAAAATTTTCAATAGAAAAAGAATTACAAATATTTTACCAAAATGCAGATTTTTTAAAAACACCCTGTATATCTGAAACGGTACTAGATATCGATATGCGGTTTTCACCGTTGAGTTTATCATAAAAATTGAGCCTCAGATACCGACATCAGTTTTCGTCTATCTCTATAAAGGGTTTACCTTTAAAAGTGTCCAATTTGGACCACGCTGTATATACTACCAAACTAATTTCTTTTATGATATTTAATTATTTCAGAAAATTTTCTTATATTAATGGTGTATTCATCTCTCTATTATAAGCTGAAATTTTATGTGTAAGCAGATGGTTAAAATTAGCTTGTATAGTTATATCCGAGTATGTTGGTTTATGGAAGATTTCAAAGTCATGTTGATTTATTTTG